>JAGKTI010017255.1:7476-18672 GCA_018397915.1 Birgus latro | reverse complement strand
AAGTTCAGGGAATAATCTCAAGCACAGATAATGCTGAAGGGGAACTTGCATGAAAAAGTATATTGGTAAGTGGAGGTTTTTGGACAATTGATCATCTGATTTGGGAGCTTACAATATATACCAGTACATTATGCTAATCATAAGCATTTGAACTGAAACAACTGGGCAAAGCATGGGCTATAAAAAAAAATCTGTCCACTGCACATCTTGCAAGCACATCACAAACAATAATAATAATAAAATAATAATAATTATAGTAATAATAACAAGTCAATAATCAAATGCATAATTCACTGGTCTGTCTTTTAGGGGGCATAGGAGGCTTGCTAAGAAATAATGCTAGGAAATCACCACAGCCACAAAAAGACATGCCACTGTCACTGAACTAACACCAGATATTGTTCAACTGAGGGAAATACTGTACTAGCAGTCAAAGGCATAAAATATAATGTGGGGAACCTTTCTGCCTAAAAATTAAAGCAATTTATCTAGCTAACACTTATAACAATCTATCTACTACCTATGTGTATCTGTCATGTTTATCTATCTGTGTACTTGTCAGTCTACCTTCCATGTGTATGTGTAATGTTTATCTATCTGTCTGTGTACTTGTCTATCTATCTATCAACTTGAAATAATGTTGAGCTGATGCAGTAGCTTAGCAAGGAGACATGCTAATCATGATGAAGTGCAATGGAAAGATATCTGCTACTGGTATACCTGGGGAATTTGCTTAGTATACTCTTGTTACTCTAACCTGGCAAAAAATTACCTTCTCAACAATAGTTATGAATAATGCTAGTCATGAAAAAGTGTAATGGGAAGGATGTAGACCTGCAGACTAATATAAATACATAGGTTATAAATTGAAGCTCATAATCATCCTCAGACCCCCAAGAATCACCCTCAGTTTAAAAAAATAATCTGGTGTTAGATGGAGTAAAGACAGTTGCTCTCCCACTTACAAACATTATTTTGAGCTTTGAACTTTTGCTGTTGACAAGATTAACGATTTACTAGCCTGAGATTATATTAGGCCTTGTGGTTAGTTTTACTGCTTAGCTGTCAACCTGATAGTGCCAAGAATTGCTTCCTGGCACTGCATCATCATCACTATTGTCCATTAGCAAGTAAAATGAGTACCTAGATGAAGCAACTGGACTTGTATATCCCAGTGGTGGAATGCTGTAGTCATGGAGCCTAGCACTGCTGCTGATCACAATTATCATCATCATAAGCCCTAACTCCTTTTCCCATCTAAGGATAGGGTGTGGAATTCTCAAGAAAACTTTGCTAAGTAGGGGAGCAACTGTTAACATACCCTGTCCACATCAACTTGGCTTAAAAGTTATTTGGAAAGGATGCAGAGCCACAGTTTTGCTATTCCTGTCTTACTCTGCTTTTGAGTTATGGGAATTAGGCCACTAAAGAACAAAAATCTCTGCCAAGTCAAGGTGGACGAACCAAATAATGTGTGCAACTCACATATTTCAGGAGGGTGGTAGTAGCTGCAGCAGTAGCAGCAGCAGCTGGAGTCCACTGTCACAGGCCCAGTGGCAGCAGCAGCAGCAGCAGCCAACCTCAGCAACAGCAGTAGCTCCACCCAACTCCCACCGGCAGCAGCGGCACCATCCAACTGTAGCCATTGCAACAGCATTAACCAGCCCCAGTGGCAGCAGTAGCACCACCCAACTCCCACCAGCAACAGCAGTAGCTCCACCCAACTCCCACCAGCAGCAGCGGCACCAACCAACTCTAGTCATTGCAACAGCATTAACCAGCTCCAGTGGCAGCAGCAGCACCAGCCAACCTCAGCAGCAGCAGTAGCACCGGCCAACTCCACCAGCAGCAGCAGCACCAACCAACTCTAGCCATTGCAGCAGCATCCACCAGCCCCAATGGCAGCAGCAGCATCAGTGACAGCAACAATCCTAGCAGTGGCAGCATCACCACCAACACAGCAGTAGCAGGCACAGGTGGCCTCTGAAAATATGACAAGTTTTTAGGAGATATCTCAGGTATGTTGATGATTTAACCCTTTCTTTGTGGAGGAGTTCAGTACTGATCTTTATTAACCTCCACAGTATTAATGCTGGAGAGGGACACGTTCATGTGGTGGCACCAATAGGACTGGGGGGGGGGGGTGGAGCTGCCTGTTTATATTAACATTCCTCAGTCCCATCCATATCCCCAAAAAGTAGACTGGAGGAATACAAAAGGGTAGTTCTCCCTGCAGTCCACTAAGCCCCAGGTCCTTATGCTCTTCATGGGGTTGTAAAAGGTTGACTGATGTATGGGTGGGTGGGTAATCTCTTAGGACACACAACTCGCCATCATGTGCCATTTGCTTATCATTACAACATCGGTATGTGTTGGGATCTGGAGTGCTAATTTTTAGAAAGAGAAGAGGTTCTTACTGTCAGTGTTAGAATGCTAGTGGCACACAGGAGGATGAATCTTTTTGGTAACAAGCACTTGGCTTTGGTTTCTGACAACCATGTGATAACAATATGAAGCACATAAAAGAGTGTGGGAAGGAAGGGTACTCTGCCATTCTGAGAGGACTGAGATATATGAAATGCAGAGCACAATCCCGGCAAGGATTGTCTGTAAACTTTTATGCATAGCAATATCAACGGAACTCAAACTGCCATTACCCCCCCCAGATCTGACACACACACACATACACACACACACATACACACACACACACACACACACCAAGGACTTTCTTACTATCCAGCCCCAATTCCTTACCTCGGTTCCTGTAGTGCGTTCTTCCCCGGGTGGCACCACTCTATCAAAAACCTCCAGCCACCTCTTGGGAATTTGAATGTATGCAAGGCTGCCACCCCAAACTGAGGCATTTTGACTAACAGACCACCAGGCACCTGAAACAAAAAGTCATGCATGAAGACACCCTGATCCATGAGGGAAAGAAAACTGCTCTGCGAGATGAAGATTTAACAAGGCCAATAACAAGGAATTAGTGTCAATGGCTGCGACATTGGGCAGTAACAGCAGACAGATAGACATAGACAGACAGATAGATGGAATAGTAAACAGGATTTTGTTTGGTAAACTGAGTTTTTTTAATTGGGGATTTAGTATCTTTTTCTGATTTTTAATTACATTTTCTGAGTTTCTTGTTAATAACGTTTTCCTGATGATTTTCCATACATGTAAAAAAAAATAATAATTGATGATGGAGCCTGTATTTTCTAATGAACATTACATATGGTTAGGTTAGGCTAATCTGCATTAATTGAGGTAGCGTAGAAAAGGATATTCAGTGGTGTTAAAATTTTCATAGTACAAAAAAAAAAAAAAAAAAATCAAACAGCCACATATTGTGCTGAGGCCCTAACATAGAAAAAATAAAGTTCATATTCCTACTGTGCACGGCTTTCACAGATGGGTTAGGTACTGTATGTTTTATTCTATTACAAGATAACTTAAGAAAATACCAAATAAAATAATATATGGACAATCTGCAGGAGTTCCCAATAACAAATGAAACCTTCACAAGGATTTTTCATGCTTGCAAATTCATTTTCGACACCAAGATGCTGTGGAAATATCCTTTATGTTATGAAAGATTGAGCAATTCACACATGACACTCAAATATGGAAGACCACTGGCTAAATGTATCATAAGGTGTACCGGCATTCTCTGACAAGTGACCATAACAACAGTCCTCCATACAAGAAAAGCAAACCTGTCTAAGAATTTTTGCATGTGATTAAATCCATGGCGCTTGTGGAAACATCTGTGTATTAATATTCAAGCCACGTACCTCCTATGAACCATAACCTAGATTAGTTGACAGTTTACCAGTCGTTCATGACCCGCCCACCTTTAAATGCCAGGGAAGGCGTGTTACCAATGCTGCTAGACCGACTCCGCTAGAATATTGACTAGCAAACATCTCTAGCATATCGCAAAAACATGATATAAAATACGGAATACCGATAAATATGAAGAAATTTCAAGAATATAGGGAGATACCTTGCACCTAAACTTTAATATAATTGCTAAATGGAAGTAGAGCAAAAAACACTAGATTGATGCTAAATACAGTACTCTCAAGAAAATAGCTGTAAAAGGATCTGTAATCACGGAAAAAAGATAGCTAGAGCTTCATAGTAATATAGAAAAGCTACAGCTCTTGCATCTAGACGCTAAAATTGTCCCTAAATAGAATATCACATCGAGTAGAAAAATGGTTAACTTTGGTAATACGAATCCCGGGCACCAAAACTCAAAATGGTCTAAGTAAATTCTGCATAAAACGCATTCTTGATTTGATTATGGTTATTTCTGTTAGACCTAGTAATCAAAAAATAATCTTATCTTGTATAATATCTATTTATCTATTCTGTAAAGCATTATTTTGACATTTTACGGTGACTGTTTTACTTTTATTCATCCTTGATCGGGTGTGAGATTACTGGAACCGACGTCGACGAGGGCGACGTTTTGTTGCAGGTGTGTGGGGTTTATTTGTTTCTTGTTTTTTGTTCGTTATATTTTACGTGAAAATTGCATTATATGCCGTGTGATTAAATACTCAAGATCAGTTGGAACACACAAAATGAGTTTTTTAAAGAGTAATTTTAAGTGAAATGTTAAATTCCTTTCGCTGGTAATGGGCGTCGAAAATGGTATCGTCACTTGGTCGTCGGTTCGGTGTATGTATTATATTTTACTAGTTGTATTGTTTTTTCACTCGTACTACCGCCAGACGACATTGCCCACCCTTGTGAGTTATATCAGGTTGTGAGGAAATTAAGGGCGGTTGTTTAACATATGTATGGCTTTTAGAGATTTTAGAATTGTCTGGAGGTAGCATGAAAAAAATGTCTGGATTGAGGTGTTAGAGGTAAGGTAGACCTATAAATCTATATACAGTACTGTACATAAATTATTAGGAAACCATAACACTGGATTATAGGCATGAACTTATATGGTTTGGTATTTTTGGAAAATCTGACTGGCAGATTGTTTGCAAGTCACTAGTTTCATAGTTTTTGACCTTCCGGCTTCATTGATTAGGGTTTAGGGGGACGATTTTCAAAGTAAAAATCGATCAAAAGTTATAATTATGGGAAAAATATATTTAAAGCTAAAATAAAGTCAGATATTGCACAATGTAAAAAATATAAAATTATGCCATAGATGTCTAACATACCATCATGAAAATAAATGAATTGTTAGCCATTTTTATACCTAACTTTTGTTTACCATTCAGGAGACATGGGACAACCTTATTATGCAGTTTTCCTCACTTTAAAAAAATATATATTTTTCAAAATTTTCAGGGCACTATGGTAGTGATATCAGTTTTGTTTTTAATCCTTTATTTATTTATTTATTTTTTCTTGGTTCTCTTCAAAGAGACTTGGGACTGTCTTATTTTGTTGTTTTTTCCGGTTGATTCTCTACAGTATTAAAGTCCTTATTGTTTTGTTTTTTTTCTCGTTATTGAAGGCTCCAACCTGCATGCAGGTGTTGGCCTTGGTTACCTAATGGCAGCTCTCTGTGCTGCTTGATCTCTGGCAGATTCCCAGTTCAGCCCCTTATCCTGAGGTCACACTTAATGACCTCATCCCAGGTCTTTTTTTTGGTTTGCCTCTTGCAGCCCTACCCTTGATGTTAACACTTTCCACTTTCTTCACCCATTTATCTTCCCCATCCTCTCCACATCCCAAAACCATCTCAATCTACCCATGAATCTACCTCCATCACAACAACAATACACTCCAGTCCCAGCCAACCTCTTAACTCTTCCATCGTCAACCAAGCCTCCCGGTCCTCGCACTCAGGGACGCACTGAACATCCACCTAATCATTATTATTTATGTATGTTTGAGCCTGCAAATATTCTCTTCCTGTACTGCCCAAGTCTCACTACCATACAGTATCACACTTCTAACATGCTGCATACAAAGATTCCAGAGCATGGTGGGAGAGCCCTCTCAATGTCAGGAGAGGCAACAGATCCCTAAACTTCTTCCAACCACTCCCCACTATAGCCTCAGAACTAGCTCCAGCCCCACCTCCAGCACATAACATGTCTCCCAAATAACAAAACTGTTCCTTACTCTCAAGAGACTCACCAGCAAGTTTAATCATTTCATGCCTGACAATCTTCACATGTTCTCCCCAACATACTGCACACATGAAATCAGCATCATCTCACAGTCTACCTCTACTACATCTCTTATGCACCCTCTTATCACAGACACTGCACAAGATGGAATTACTTCCCACACCCTTGTGGCAAATCCCACATGGCCACTCTCTCTCTTTTTTTTTTGTATTTATTTATTTTTAGAGTGTTTTTCAAGTTTTGATGCTGCTTATAATTTTTTATAAGTAGTGAGTATCATTTCACTATCAGTCTTTGTTTACAGTCGCAGCAGTGCCAAAGACAGATGGCCGCCATCCTAAAACACCATTTTAGTATGGTACTGATTTGTCTTCATCATTGTTGGTTTATCTAAACCTAACCCAAATTATCTTAACAACCTGTCCTCATTTATTCTACCCTACCCATATCTAACCTAATTTGTCCTAACCTAACAACCTTTCATAACTAACTTAATTTACCCTAACCTAAGCATGTTTAATCTACTTTATCCTAACATGAAAATGATTTCAGTGGGAAGCAAACATCACTTGGAGAGAGATGGGGATGTACAGTCGATTTAGTGCTGCTCTCGAGCAACTGCCCATTCCTCTCTTCCTTCCTTCTTACCTCTCCCTTTTGCCTACGGTTGACTCTACACTCCCTCTTCTGTCTTTCTTTCGTTCATTCTTTCCTCTTCCTTCTGCCCGTGGGTGACTCTATACTGAGTGACAAGCCAAATGGTTTCCTGTACATCAGGAAACCATTTACCATGCTGGATGGTAACCATATAACTAAATTTTGGCACCTGGTATTTTAGTGGGTAATTACGGCGCTCCAGTCGGATTGAGCTGGTGCAGGTTTATATCCAAGGGGTGGTTGGGGTTTATTGCTCATGTAATGCCAATCAGGGATGAGTGAGGCTGGTCACTATCGTCTTAAATGTCAGAACCAACTTGCCTAGCCCCGGGTTCTTATGCTCCTCATGGGGCGACACAGGATTGGATAATGGATGGATATTTGTAAAAATTGTAATTTATCACTCAACCGTTATGATTATTATATAGCTGTTGTTGTTTTGTTGTGATCCAACCTCATCTAGATATGAATTAAATGGGCCACAGGCTGAAGTTTTCCTCCTGCAGCACACCATTCTCTCTCTGGGGAATAGAGAGGAGTTGAAGGTTTATAAAGCTAGGTACTAGAGCTGCCAGGTTATGTCATTGTGCATGTGATTGCAGACTTCTTCAGCACTGATTTTGTAAGCTAAAAAGGTGTATGACGTACCTCCTCCATAGCAAAAGGGTTTTCTTATTTTCAGACTTGAGCACTAAGGCATATTATTGGATTTCAGGGAGTGTCCTCATGTGCCAAATGAAAAGAGGCATAACACTGCTACTACTACACGCACCTACCACCAACACCGTCACCACCACCACAACCATCACCACCCCCCACCACCAATGCCTGTGCTGCTCTTTATGGGCATCTGTGAGTAACAAGATATTTTTTCATTAATTGTTTCATTAATACAAAAATGGTTCTGCCAGTGCTATCCACCCCATCTGGGATTAAGGCTTTTGGTTATATGTACTGTATACTCATTTCACTTTAGCCTGACCTGTGGTTACTGTTTTGCCATTGGGAATGCATAGAATTAGGGAATTTGGCTACAGACTGATATCGATGGAGAAATATTGACATAGGATTATAGGTCTATGATTTGGGCCACATAGTTGTTGAGGCCTTTGGATATAAACCCACTGGACTGCAGGCTGAAATATCCATTCTCCTGCAGTCCAAAATCCTCCTCATGGGATATATGAAAAAAGACACCTGAAGGGCATTCCTATACTTTGCTCTTTTGTATTGGTGCCACCCCAAGAAGGCACCCCTCCTATTAATTGCTCATCATCAGCAGAAATAAATGTTAGGCTTCTGAGTTTCATTTCCCCATTTTTTGAATACAGGTACAACACCAGTTTTCTGGCACCCCTCATTCCAGAGCTGTGTCGGATGGACCGTTTTGCCAGACTAACTGAGGCTGCTTATACCACATATAATAATTCAACTGGGACCATTGGAGATCATGTGTAATAATTCAACAGTACACCTCTGACCCATTATCCTTTGGAGTAATCACACACATGTTCTAATTTAATTTTTTTATGGAAGAACTGTTTGTTATCAAGCTTCCTGATAAGTCCACTTCATCTGTCGCTGTTGAAACCATTTGATATCACATTCAGTACTCTTACCATCTTTCATAGTTTTTGCGTGTTCATTTGCTTGCTTTTGCGAATCACTGTCTTCCTAGAAAATCATTCCCCCCCCCCCCTTCACTTTCTGATGTCACAAGCAGTTGAGGAACCAGTACCATGTGTGTTCACACAACTTCTACATGGGAATGCCACGGTCTAGTTTTTTCAACATTTCTCTCTTATCATGCTATATTGTTTTTAGCACATGAAAATGTCTCACTGCATTGAATCTCTCCCAATACCCCTCCAAATAGCTACACACTATGGCCTCCTGGTAAACTAGTCTGGCAGGTGCAGGAATTTCAAGTGCCCTCTCATGATATTGTCCAGATTAAAAGCTGGACCATCTGATGCTGGAAAATTGGTGTTGTACCCATATTAAGTGTAAGAGCTTTGGACGCTACCTCACCCTGCAGTCCCCCATCCTCCTTGCAGGGGGAGGGAGTTGGGCATTTATATTGGGAGCTACTATCTGCACCATTGACACTGCAAGATGCCTGTGTTCAATAGTTTTAATTTTTTTTTTTAATGTATATTACAAGGTAAGTCAATTACTGCTTTTCCATGGACCTGAGTTACAATTACAAGCAAAAGTTCACTGCCAGTCCCCTTCCAGCATTGTGTTCTGCCTTCCCTATATCACATTCCTCCCTGAATGTCAGTGTCCCTCCTCCTCATACCCATTTGTCATGTGCTTCTCACAACAAAGTATTTCATGTATCAGATTTCTTAGTACTTCCCAAGCATCAGAGACTAATATTTCTTCTCATTCCCTTCATGTTGCTATCACATCACAATACTCTATTTTCTGTAATTAATTTCTCTCTCTCCCCCCAAGCACATTAATATTTTATGTGATTAACTTCTCATTCTTTCCCGAAGATAAAAATGTCCTTTCTTCTCAGTCCCCTTTGTTGTTTGGTTCATATTGCTGTCTCATAGTACTATATTATCACCTTCCACTCAACAGCTGGCAGGGAAGTGTCAGCAAAATTTTGATTGTAATTGTGCCAGGTCAGTACTGTGGCAGAACCATGCAGTAATTCCTCATTGTAAGTCCATTTGATAGTGGATTTAGCTTCCAGTACATAGAAAACATCAGCTGTACCTTGGCTTTTTTTTTTTTTTTAGTGCAAGGCAGAAGGAACCAAAGGTAAGAACCCTACAAGATTGTTCCCTCAAAGAAAAAACAAAACCAAAATAACAGCCAAATTCAAGATCAGTTCATGCCTTTTACTTTATTTATTTTATTGTCCTATTTGGCTGATATTTGAGACACACACTTAGGAATAAACAAAAAGCTGGTTGTAGCACTTTGTTTATCTTCCAGTCCATTGAAAACATCAGCTGTACAATGGCTAACCTAAATTGGGGATGTCATCAAGAGGAATCATGGCATCAGTTGTATTAGATTTCATTTTAAATTCATCTGCCAACTCTTTGGCTGCTGTAAAATCTCAGACAGTTCTCTGTTATTACTCTAAAGAAATTCCTGCATGCACTACAGCACCTGGTGATCATGTGGTTACAATACCCCAGTCAGTGTGATGGCGTGCATGGGTTCAGATCCGAAAAGGTGACTGAAGGTATTTCAGTCATGTCATCTATTTTTTTGTTTTTTTTTTTTTAATGCAACGAAGAAGGAACCAAAGGCCATGGGCCCACATACTGTTCCCTCCAAGAAAAAGCAAAAACAGTACAAAAGAGAGCCAAATTCAAGATCCATTCATTTCGAGATACTTGGACACACTGCGTTTGAAAGACTGAAGATCATAGGAAGTAGGGAATACAGACAGAGGAAGACAGTTCCAGAGTTGACCAGTTGCATAAATGAAGGACTGGGGGTAACAGTACATTAATGTACTGTACTGTGGTTGCTTAACCATTGGCCTTTGCACCTCAAAAGAGGTAATATGGGATTGGCATCCCTCTTATTACTTTATATCACCAAAGTGGTAAAAAAGGATTTGGTGACAGATTGATACACAGACCAATGACAGAATATGTTATATAAGGTACAGTAGTTTTTTCAAGCCTTTGGTTTGTGTTATTTGTAAAGGCACCAACATGCCTGCATGTGTTGGCCTTGGTCACCAAATGGTGGCTATCCATTTGCTTAATTTGTAGCAGCCCCTGTTCAGTCCCAACGTGACCTCGTCCCAGGTCTTTTTTGGTTTACCTCTTGCAACCCTGCCCTCAATGTTCACACCTCTTACCCTCTGCATCCAGTTATCATTCTCCTTATGCTTCACATGTCCAGACCATCTCAGTCAACCCCTTCTCAGTGCAGTACTAATACATTCAAGTCCCATCCTTTTCTTTGCTATCAATTTGCAATCCGAGTCTCCCTGGTCTGTCATTCAAAGACACACCAAACATCCATCTAATCATTATCATCTCTCTACATTTGAGCCTACAAGTATCCTTTCTTTTACTGCCCATGTCACTACTGGACAGCATTACACTCCTAACATGCTGCATATAAGGACCCCATAGCGTGTAGGGAGAGTCCTCTGAATGTCCAGAGAGGCAACAGTTCCCTTAACCTCCAACTACTCCTTATCATAGACAAAGAGCTAGTTCCAGCCCCACCTCTAGTACATATTACAGTATATCCCACAAGTAAAGTTCGTCCATACATTCAAGAGACTCGTCAGGAATGTCAATCCTTTACCAACTCTCAGTCTCTGCATGCTCCCTCCTACACACCACACACATGAAATCAGCATTTTTTGCAGTCTGCCAGCAACACCATTAGATTTCTATGCACCTTATCACAAACAGTGCATAAGGTGGAGCTGCAT
>JAGKTI010017254.1:0-18299 GCA_018397915.1 Birgus latro | reverse complement strand
AGAGATAAAGGATCAGAGGAGGGAGAGGGAGGGAGAGAGAGAGAGAGAGAGAGAGAGAGAGAGAGAGAGAGGACAAAGAAGTGGCGGATATACTGTACATACACAAATTGGATCTATCTATCTGTCTCTCTCTCTATTAAAGAACCTCGGTGATTGTTTGTTTGTTTGTCCTTCAATCACGCCCGCCCAAACCAAGGGCCAGAGACCCCCAGACCCATACATATTCCGAATCAGTGTGACCCAAGGATGGTTTTAGGCGGGTCAAATTTCAGATCTGGGCCTTTTTGGCCCGGGCAACGGGAGGTACTTCTGCAGCCCAATTTTTGGCATAGAGACTCACATGACCTCCAGTTCGGACATAGGCTATGTGAGGTTGACCTCCAATGTCAATTGAGGTCACTGTTTAGAGGTCATTTGAGGTCACCGGTCATACACGCTCGAACGACTGGGTCCAGCAGCCCAATTTCTGGCTTGTAGACTCACATGACCTCCAGTTAGGACATAGGCTATGTGAAGTTGACCTTCGACGTCATTTGAGGTCATGGTTGGAGGCCACTGATGTCATGGTCGGAAGTCATTTGAGGTCACTGGTAATGGTAAACAAGTGCGCACAAATACTGTGCGTTAGTCTGCCACAGTTGAAATAGAAAGTTCCTGGACCTCTTATAATCCCTCTTCAAAAGCATAAGAGGTACATGGTCTGTCTGGAGTAGAAAGAAAGATTGAACTAGATCAAATAGGATTAGAGTGTTCGCCTTTCTGGCCGGGCAACGCCGGGTCCCCCTGCTGATATATAATAAAAGGGCCACATTGTTTGTTTGTTTGTCCTTCAGTCGTGCCTAAACCAAGGGCCAGACACCCCAGACCCATATATATTCTGAATGAGGGTGATCCCAGGATGTTTTTTTTTGGGGGGGGGGGTCAAAATTCATACCTGGGTCATTTGAGGTCGTAGAGTGTTCACATTTTTGCCCCGGGCAAGCAGCCCAGTTTTTGGCATGGAGACTCGCATGACCTCCAGTTCGGACACAGGCTATGTGAGGTTGATCTCCGAAGTCATTTGAGGTCTCTGGTCGGAGGTCATTTGAGGCCACTGGTAAAACACCCTGGAACAACTGGACCCAGCAGCCCAATTTTTGGCATGGAGACTCACGTGACCCAGTTCGAACATAGAGTATGTGAGGTTGACCTCTGAGGCCATTTGAAGTCATCTGTAACAGTAAACAAGTGCACACAAATACAGTGTGTTAGTCTGCGAAAGCTGAAATGGATAGTTATTAAACTTCTTATAATCCCTCTTGAAAAGCGTAAGCGGTACATGATCTTTCTGGAGTAGAAAGAAAGATTGAACTAGAACAAATAGGATTACAATGTTCGCCATTTTGGCCCTGCAACGCAGGGTACCCATGCTGTGTCCGTTCTCGTTGTTAGTCTTTGTTTTGTACATTGTTTTCTGATGACTTGCCTCTACAGAGATTTCTTTCTTTTTTGTCATATATGTGTCTTTTTGTTCTTCTCCTCCTTTCCCTTTTCTCTTTTGTACAATTCTTGACCTTCCCATTTACTTTTTGTACCCTTAAAATTCGAATCCTTTCCCAACGTTCGCCCTCTCAGAACTCTTTATCTCTCTTATTCTACATATCCCATTTTTTATTGTTTTCTTTCACTTAGCTTCTCTTTTGTTCGTCTCGTCTTCATTTCACTTTTTCCTTCCCTTTTCATTTTATTCTTCCTTGCTTCTTTTCTTCGAGATTTGCATACCTCAGCCATTCTCGTGACATTATTTCTACTGTTCTCTCCTATCGCAACAATTATTTCTCAGCCCCTCGTCTCCTTCTTTCCTTTTGTTCTTATGCCATTCACATTTTCCTTCATACACCTCTGTTCGTTTATTCCACCCTGTATTTCATTCCCTTTCCTCCCTTTTGCTCTCCCACATGTCTGTTCCGTCTACCCACCTGTCTTCCTCTTCCAGCCACCCTTCTCATCAAAAACCCTTTCTTCTCTTCCTCTTTTTTTCCCCTACAGTGCATTCTGGTCATTCCATTCACCTGCCTCTCTTCTCCTTCTCTTATTATTTCACTTCCTTCCTAGTCGTCCATCCTTCCTCTTCCTGCTGTTCATTTGCTACTCTTTTCACTCTTCTTCGTCTCCTTTCTGTGTTTTCTCATGTCCCCTATTCCGACCCTACCCTCACCCACATTTTCATAATCTTTCCAGTCCTTTTAACATTCAGCTGTTAATTCAGATTTTCTTAGTTGACTCAGTGTGGCAGAAAAAACTTTGGTTAAAAAAAAAAAAGTCGTCATGAGAACTTTACTTGGCAAAGATATTGTCTAATTATATCCTCCGTCGCTTCTGATTTCACTGACGATTCATTACATCAGTTTTTCTTTTCGTCATCAAACCCATGAACAGCGGCACGTGGAAGTAGCCTGCCTTAATAGGGATGTGCAGTACTGACATTAATGGCGAATATCTGACCAAAATTTGTTTTTCGCTACAGATGATCTGTCTGGCTCCACATTCATATTTGATCAGTTTATGCGACCTCGTATTGATCAGACGCAATATGTACAGTATGGCTGCCAGCTGAGCCTCCCCACCACGATTCGGCACCTTGATCTGACATGTCATCAGTACTACTGAACCTTCCAATGAGAGAACAAGTTGAGCATAGTTTTGTATTTTATGCCTATTTATCAGTTATCTTTCTTTTGATATTAACTTGAAAAATGAGTCCATTTGCTTTTAGACTAATGGACGGGGGGATGTCGAGCTGCTAGGCATGGTAAATATTTAGCATGATTCGGGCTGACGCTGGATTACAAGACTGGGATCAGCACCAATCAGTCTGAAGTGCAAAACTAAGGTAGATGACAATGATGAGAGTTTGGCTACTATATTCAGGTTCCAGTTTCTAGAAGATGAGATGCAAGATGAACTTAGACTCAATATTGCTGAAAACTCTAATAAGACGTAAGGTGGAGTTTCACGAGAAGGGATCTTGGACAAAGGAGATATTACTTTCTCGGGAGCATGTTACGAAATGTGATAAAGACTACTTATGACAGTCACCAAAACCTCAGAAAAATTGGTGTTAGTTGTAGATAAGAACAATATGAGTCTATTTCCTCCACGTACTAAGTGCCAGAACTTCATTACCAAGCTTAGGGACAGCTGGCTAAGCCTGTTATCTGTAATTATTTTCTTTGTTTAATGTTCGCAGCATTATCATCGGCATACTGACTGGTATCAACAAGGAGTTAAACAATATTGAAGGAGTTGAAACGTGTATTATTCCTTTGTTTTCTAACCTACACCCTTTTTCTTTTCTTACTTAATGATGGGATAATGCTGTTCATCATAAGTGGAATAAAAGTTTCTAGCAAAACTGGATTACACAACAGAGCAGGTCAAAATCATCCAATTTTGGTCCGCCGTCTGTTCTGCCTCGAGTTCAAGGTCCATACACGAGATGCACCTGAGGACCGTATCATACTAACAATTATCTATCACACTGACAGCAAGGGCACTGTCCACAGCACATACAAGGGCAACAATGGACGTACACCATCAGTTACAATGACGCAAGCTAACAATGATGCCGTACGCGACTGAGGTATCTGAAACCCAGTGAGTACCACTGCCGCCACTCCCCAAGATTTGGACCCGATTTTGTCTTTCTGCTCCGATATGAATACATTTTTGTTGGCAACTTTCACTTGACTTATGTTGAATGGCATAAACCAGCCACCAAAACCTGAAAAGGAAAAGGGTGTGGGTTTGAAAACAAAGAAATAACGGAACTTTCACCTTCCACTTAAACCCTCTATATACTTGATTAGGAGATATAGGTGGTGAAATTGGTGTGGCGTTTGTTGATGATGAAAGTAACTCAATTCAATAAGGAAAACCATATTAGGTAGTTCTACACAAGTGTGTACGACAGGCTTTTGATAAAAAGATAAAGAGAGCGGCAGTTACGTTAAACCACTAATGCACAAACACTTGAGGCCACATCGGATGATCTACAGAAGCGAGATAACATCACGAACGCCAAGAAAGTCAGATGAAAGTGTCGCTCACCTCAAGACAGATATAATTTGAAAAACTTCAGTGTCTTGAGGAGAGAGAAATGAAGAAGGATGGGATGTGGGATTAGGTTGGTGATTTCAGATCAGCTATAGGATTGGACTGCATGAGTGTCAGAACATACAGTAGATCAAGAATTTAAGCCAGTATCTAAGCACAATTTAATACTTACTTGGACCACCAGACACTTACCAGAACTATTCCCAAAAAGATGAATTGCTGAAGACATATTGCTGAAAACAAGTAAAAAGAAAGATTAATCACTCGAAAACTATAAACGTCAAAGAAACACAACAGGCTGTGGAATGTTACTGAGTACTGGAAAGTATATTAATAATCTCCAGATCAATAAATCGAATGGAAAATTACATGTATCTGCATAATTTGAATTCAACGAGGGGGAGGCAATCAGGAATATATATATATATATATTTTTTTTTATATAAACCTCCAACATAAGACGAGATAGTTTCAGAAAGCAGTACGATGAGATAATAAGAGATGGGAGATGAAGTAATAATTAACGGCATGCGTACTGTTTAATACTGACTGGCATGATTTATATGTAAATGAAAAAAAAATAGTCTATTGGAATTCTTCTGGTGCATTCGTAACCCACATAGGTAATTATGCAACTCCCAGTAAACTTAAATTTCACCAGGGCCAAGAAACTGAGTCATTCAATAAATGTACGCAAGGCGTGCAGAATCGGTAGAAGCGTCGTCTGAAGTCTTAATGGACCCACACGTTCATATCCCGGCTGGGGTAGGGAACAGTTTAAGAATCCGAATTTCATTACATCCCCCCTAATGAAATTATTTGATTTTCCATAAACTTTTAATTGTCATAACATGAAGAAAATTTGGTAAATGAAAATCGAATTACCAATATGCATGATCTGTTTCTGGGCTAATGGTTACGACTGTGGCTTTATGACCATCTGTTATTATTGTGATGTGATTGTGCTCGTGACCATTAACACGTGAATGTGTTTATGACCTTAACAACGTGATAAGGATATAAATTATTTATGCTTATGAGCATGTGGAAGAATGAATGTCCATGTAATGAGTATGACCATTAATAACTGTGCTGTTTATGACCATAACAATACGATGCTGTTTATGACCATGTGGTGCTTTTAATGATCAGGTAGTGGTGTTTAGGAGCACTGTGTTAGGACCATGTGGTGGTGTTTATGATCCTGGGGTGGAACTTGTAGATATTTGGTGGTTTTAATACAATGGACATAAATGAACCTGAGGCGGCGTTTGTGACTGTCTGATGCTGTTGATGACCAGAGCTTGGGTTTACAATTTCTTATGTAGAGATATTTATGATCATGATGGTGGTTTTTATAATCAGACATATATAGATTCATGTGTTTCTAAGGCGACATTTTCTTTGGTAAACAAACTGAACACTGAGATTTACACAAGGTCCAATTATGCACTTGGCCTTGCATTCAAGATCAGCAGCAAGAACTGGTATAAAGAGTAACCTCAAATGTACTGCATACTGATGTATCACTTACGTATCCTGCTACAGTTATGAAATGGACAGTAGGAACACATGATTCCTAATCCTCCCATATAATTCATATTCTTCTGACTTGTACAATGGAAATGGGAGTGGAGTCATGAAGATATGAGGCCACCACGAAAGGGGGTGAAAAGTAAGAATCCTTACCATGTAATGTATATCACTTATGGTCTCCCAAAGGAACCACAAATGTGTTAGTATAACAGTGGTGTTGGGGAGGAATGCCTTCACGCGGTGGCACTGATCTGATTGGGCGGTTCTGCTGCTGTGTTATACTCCTACAAATTTTCTCAACCCCTTTATATCCCTGAAAGAAATAGTGGACTGATGAAGTGAAACTGCAGCATACATCCCACTGGACTCGCATACAGGTGAGCGTGGGGCCAGAACAACAAAAACAGTTGTGTAGAAGTAAGTCTGGCAACACTAGAAAAGAATGCATTGTGAGGAATGGAAGCAGTATACATATATTTTAAGCACACATGTAGATATAAGCAGACAAAACAAAACGTAGCTGCACAAAAAGAATGAAAAGATGTGACAGGAAGAGAAAACAAGAAGAAACGGAAGAAAGAATAAGTGTTTTCTTCTGGAAAGAAGGCTCTCGCAGACGAAAGTAACCAGCAGAGAAAAGTGAAATAGTGCGGGGTAAAAAAAGCCAGTGAGAAACTGATATTGGAAAAGTTTTGGAGGTGAGAAGCGACAGGCAAACTAATTTCAGGGTGGGAAGTTACCCAACAGAACTATTAATTTTGGAGGGTTGAAATCCCACTCCCTCTCTTTACCCACATGATCATCACAAAAGTTTCCTTCATCAATTAACACCTGTACTAATGATAATTCGTAACCACCATCGTTTAAGAAACTGCATCAGACGGACCATCAACATTCAGTTACTGCCTCAGGTATTATTCTGTTAATTGAATATAAGAATATGTCATGTGTATTAAAATGAAGGGAAGCGACTGTGCCAAAAAGCATAGAAAGAATATCGAGGCATTATAAGCACATAAAATTCCATCCCCACTTTTTTTTTTCAGCATGCATTGGTGCATCGCATGGTCGACCTATGATCAAAAGTATATCACATTCATGTCAGTATTCTTTTTCAGTGCAATACCTAAATAACTGTTATACCATAATGACATGAAGGGAAAAAATGTAGGGTTGGATTATGTGTCCTTGTATTCCATAGACCTTGTTCCTATTTTTTTTTCACTGTGCCATCTGTACATTTTTATACACTTTATGAAATGTATTTTAGCACTTGTTCCTCTGTTTTTTTTTTTACAGTCTATATTAGCAAGTAACAATAGTTTCATAAGTTCCTTAGCTCAGATGACTGTCACAGTAGTGAAGGGGTTAATGAAGGCTCTGAGTAACCCATCCACACTGTGAACAAATGTCCTGAGCTGAACAAAATCGTAAGGAGATATCAAAATGGAGCACTCAGACAACGCAATACCAGGGCTTTGCAAACATTTGACCCTGTCCTGTGCCATTAATCTCTGAGCAATTGTCCTCAAACTTGATTTACCGTACCTCATCCTTGCGTGACCCTCAGCATTTCCACTACATTTGGTCAAAAGTGAATAAAAAATATTTAGGCTGACCTTGCCTAATTACCTTGGCCTTTGGCCTATTATCCTCATGGTAGAACACTTCATCCTTAACTGATCTTAAACCCTTCCACCAAGTTTGTTGCAAATCAAATAACTGTTTGAGATAAAGAACCAATACTTTGGCATTTTCATAAGACCTTTTCCTATGACCAATTATTTTTAAGCCTGATTCACTTCATTCATTACTAACTCTTGGGCCTTCCACTAAGTTTAATTGAAATCGGATCAGAAATGAAAAAGTTGACTTATTCCCGACCTATGACCTATATATATATCGCCAGGCCTGTCATACCGAATGGTTATTGAATCACTTTTGTGATAAAAAACTGTATTTTCTTTTTTTATGCAAAGAAGAAACCAAAGGCTACAAACCCAGAAGTTTGTTCCCTTGAAGGAAAGAAATATACAGAGAGCCGAAATCAAGATGCTTAAATTTTGAGATGCCTGGACATATTGCGTATAAAAAAACTGGAGGACATAGACAGTTGGAAACAAGACAGAGGAAGACAGTTCCAGAGTTGGCATGTAGCATACATGAAGAACTGGGAGTATCCGTTAACTCTTGCATTAGAGAGATGGACAGAAAAAGGGATAAAAGTTTGCTGCCAGACGGGTGCTATGCACCGCCGTAGTGATGGTGGAGGGATGGAAGCACACAGTTCAGAGAAGCAGTAACCACTGAAGTACTGAGAGAAAAGGAACGATAATGCAACAGTGCAGTGAAGAGATAGATTGAAGTGGGTCAGTCGGAGAAACAGAGTTAATGAGGCGAAAATCCTTTGACACTACCTTGTTCAAAACAGCTGTATGTGGGAAGACTCCCCAAACATGAGAGCTGTACTCGATGGAGGGGCGAGTGAAGCCCTGTATAAAGACAACAACTGTGGAGAGGTAAGGAAGGCACAGAGTCGGGTTAGCAAACCTAATCTGTAACAGAGATTTTACAAGTGAGGTTATAAGATCTCCCCCCACCAAAAAAAAAAAAAAAAAAATCCCGAGAGAATGAAACAAGAAATATGCTCAGAGATGATGCAGGATTGAGATAGATGTTGTTAAAAATTAAACACTGCTCCTGTGAAAAAGTTATAAAGTATTAAAGATGATTCCTTTCACTTCAGTCAGAGAAATGAAAGAAGTCAGACACTAAGTGTGCCATAGCCTCATCCCTTGTTTGTTGAAGTAACTGCTGAGATGAACACTACGAGAAGCAAATGGAGAGGTGAAGGGTAGAGTCATCAGTGTATTAGTGGGTAGGATCAGATGTACGACTTAGAAGGCCATTGATGAATTGAAGAGAGTTGGTGATAGGATAGATCCATGAGGAACACCACAATTGATAGTTTTAGGAGAAGAGCAGTGGCCGTCTACAACAGCAGCTATAGAACGACCACAAAGAAAGCTACAGATGAAAGCACATAGAGAAGGATAGAAACTGTAAGAAGCCAGCTTGAAAATTAGGATTTTATGTCAGACCGATCGAAAGCCTTTGATGTGTCAAGTGCAACAGCAAAGATTTCGCCAAAGTCGTGAACGTAGGGTGACCAGAAGTTAGAAAAGAATGTGAGGAGACTGCCAGTGGAGCTTCCCTGGCGGAACCCATACTAGCGATCGGAAAGAAGGTTTTGACAGGAACCAGTTAATGTTTTTTTTTAATAGATTCAGAATCATTAGAAATACAGGATTTTAAAGGGCTGGGAGTGACCACCTTTCTTTGGGACAGGCTGCATGCCAGCAAACTTTCAGCAAGAAAGAAAGGTATAAGTCGACAGACAAAGCAGAAAGAGATTACCCAGGCAAGGTGCAAGCACCAAGTCATTGTTCTTGCGGACAACCTCATTACTATTGAATCCAGTGAGGGTGGAAAGTACATCAGCTGAAGAAATTTTTATGTCAATCATGCGGAAGTAGGAGGGAGGAAGAGTTGGAGGAACTGTGCCGGACTTGTCTAAGGTGGAATTGGAGGTGAAAGTATGATTAAAGAGTTTTGCCTTTTAAGTAGAAGAATAGCTACAGAACCATCAGAGAGGAAAGGAGGAAGGAGTGATGGAGTAAAGTTGTTAGAAAGGCTTTTGGCAAGCCAGACGGAGCGGGAAGAATTTGAGCTGGAGAGTATAGAACATTTCGTGCGAATAGAATTATTCTTAGCAGAGCGAACGACTACACATGGTTCCCGGCAGACATAACGGAGATGAGATTCAGGAGTGGGCTGGCTCCGGTACCTTCTGTAGGCCTTGCCCTTGTTGTGGACAGCATTAGAACAAGCGTGATTACACCAAGATTTTTTTCCTTTTTTTTGCATTAGTCACAGGATAAGAGAAAGGGTATGTATGCCTGCATTCCCGAGAGTTAGGCGTACTGAAGAAGATGACGTCGGCGACGACGACGATGATGATAATGGTGATGTAAAAGAAGATGGGTTCTTGTGCTTGTGTGGAATGTTAGACATGAATAAGAAAGATAAAAGAGTGGAGACAGTTGAAATATCTTAAGAAAGAAGATAAGGATATAATGGTTTGTGTGAGATGAAGACGAGAGTAATGTACACAGAATGGGAAGCCATGGCATGAATATCGTCAAGTGTGGACGGAATAACGGGGGAGTTGATTTATAGATGAATCATGTGGCAGAGGAGAATCAGTGGCCTCGAATTTCTTATCTCAAGATGCATTTCCTAAAAGTTTACGTTTGAAGTAGTGAAGGTATCTGTCAGTAACAAATAATCACCGCTTGATGATGCAGGTTTGGAGGGGAAGAATACTATCTGTTAGTAACTGGTAAGAATGACAGAATGTACGCCAATGCGCCAGAGGGTGTGTGTGATGGGTGATCTAATTGGAAGTCTAGCCTACATCCCGTGAATGATGTAATCGTCTGTTTTGTTGTGTCAATTGAGAATGAACATCGACTGAAGGACATATTGAGAACAGGAAGTTGAGGATACGATATTCATATCTTAAAGAGGGTGCGAGTACGCTAAAAGTACTGTAGTTTGGCTGAGCTATACTGAATGTGAGATCGCGAAATGAATCTAGTTGGAGACTTAAATGGCCAAAACAGATTCAAGGTGATTCAGCTATTCATACGTATAATTAAATAGATTTTAAAGACATAAATGGACATTAAAGACCTGACCGTATTTACCTGGGGCAGGATGTGGGGCACGTAATTGGACCGGATTTGTCATAGGCTGATCTAAAAAAAAATCATAGTTCCCTTACAGATGTGGCTGCCTGAGTGGACAAAATGGCATTAACAAAGTTGACTGGTACTCAGTTCACCTAACTTGACCTGAGCCGACCTGACTGATTAGAGTTATTCTGTGGTTGTTGTCGAATTTATCTCCCTCAACACGAGTATGTTTTATATATTTAGTCTTGCTACTTCCAGGCGATTATATTCAGTGGATGGAGAGACACTGAGAACTGGATGAGTTATATATAACCTTCTTCTACAGTACCAGAGATCATTCTTAAACTGAATAAACTTATCTTCGTATATGACTGTAGGATGAAAGGTAGACATATTCATCTCGTCAATCAGATGAAAGTTTCGACGACATCATCCGAGCAAGAATGAATATTTGTTTAACGACTAAAGAGGCGAGGAACACCTGACGGCACCTTTCTCGTTTCCTCAGTGTTCGCCGTTTTTTGTTTGTTTGTTTGTTATAACAGTAATTTTTGCCTGAGTAAGGAACTGCTGTGGTCTGGACGTAAAACTGTCAGGTTATAGCTGGGATCAGTGCTCGTAAGATTTAGGTTTGTTTCTTACGGCCGCTCGCAAGTTAGTCTTGTGTTATATAACTTCACTTGCTGTACTAGCACTGGTTTTAACCCCATTCACTCTGAGCACATTTTTACACTCGCGCTCACGGAATGAGAGAGGGTGTTATGGTTTTAGCGGCGTGTGTGTGTGTGTGTGTGTGTGTGTGTGTGAGTGTGTGTGTGTGTGTGAGTGTGTTTGTGAGAGTGTGTGTGTGTGTCAAATCAAACAATTTTAGCAGGTTAGGCAAATTTATGAAAGGGTTCAGGAACAATGAAAGAAAAGCATTTGGGAGCCGAATGCTGATCGCCCGTCGGAATATGTTGTTGGCCAAGTCCAAAATTTAGGCCACATATTAATAACCTGAAGATTTCATGTTGATAGCTCAAGCCGTTCATGAGATGTAATGGTGCTAAAGGCGGACAATAAAAACTAGTTGACATTTGGCAGCCATTTTGGTGACCTTGACCTTTAGCGCGAGTGCCCATTTTCAATCTCGTCCAAGATTTTGGCCATATCTTGATACCCTGAAGGTTTCATGTTGATAGCTCAAGCCGTTCATGAGTTATAATGGGAACAGATACACGCACACACACACACACACACACACACACACACACACACACACACACAGAGGCAGGCAAAAACATTATTGTCCTACCTTCTAAAGACAGGTAATAATGAGGAAACCTATTGGTTTTAGAACAAAAGGGCAAATGCCAAGGTCACAGGGCAAGGCAAAAAGTTCTAGCTATTTATATATCTATTGTCAGACGCGTTAATCCTGTTAGGGGTGGCCACAGACAAATCGCCTCCATGTCGCCCTGTCCCCTGCCATTTAAGTGCCCTGCTCCCAGCTCACACCCCTCTCGCTCATTTAGCCTACCTCTCCATTCCAACCCTCCATCACATCCTTGGCCTCCCCCTCCCTCTCCTCCCCTCCACCTCACTCACATACACTCTTCTCGTCAGACTCTCACTCTCCATCCTCTCCACATGGCCAAATCAACTCAGTGTGTTTCTCCTTACGCTTCCTATCACATCCAAATCAACACCACAACGCTCCTTAACTTCCTTATTTGTCAGTCTGTCTCTCCATGTGACTCCACATGCCCCTCTCAAATAACTAATTTCCACTGCTCTCAAAATTGACTTCTGTCTCTCCAACAAGGTCCAAGCTTCACTTCCATACGTTAAAGTTGGTATCACAGTACTGTCATATAGTAACTTTTTCACTTCCATGACACTTCCTTGTTTCTTATCACTGCTTTCAAGGAACCAGCAACCTTTCTTCCTTGTTGAACCCTCTTAAGAACTTCATCCTCTAAACTTCCATCCTTACTCGTCACACTACCCAAGTACTTAAAAGCACTCACATTTTCCATTTCCTGCTCATCCAACCTCACTGTACATTCACAAACTTCACTTATCTCGAAGACCATCACTTTACCCTTCCCTACATTCATCTTTAGATTCCGTTTCTTACACATTCACCCAAATTCAGCCACCAAGCCTTACAGCTCACTTCGTCTTCACTTAACAACACAGTATCATCTGCAAACAACTACAGGGAGTTTCAAAACACTGCCCTCACTCGTTAGGGCCGCTCCAACATCCACTACCCTACTGTAGCTCTTTTATAATCCCTTCTATACACAGATTGAACAACCATGGAGACTTGACACATCCCTGTTTCAATCCAACCTTCAAACAGAAAAAATCACTCAGTTCACTGTCCATGCGCACTGAAGCACCCTCATACATACTCTTCATGGCATTCAGTAACTTCCCATGTACTCCATGTAATACTCTCCTCAATCCTTGTCTATCCACCCTGTCATATGATTTCTCCAAATCCATGAAAGCCGCATACAACTTCTTTCCCTTCTTAGAAACTTTTCCACTAAAGATCTAAGAATGAATATCTGATCTACACAACTTCCCCCCTTTCCAAAAACCTCCCTGTTTTTCTCCAACTAATTCCTCTGGTATTTACCTAACTCTGTCAATAAATATCCTACCAAATACTTTTCCTATTACACTAAGAACACAAATCCCCCTATGACTACCATATACTTCTTTTTCCCCTTTTCCTTTGTACAGGAGAATAATTATACTTGACTTCCAATCCTCCTGGACTGTACCTTCCTCCCGGGCCAATCTGCACACCTTTCACATCCATTCTACTTCTATCTCTCCCCCATGCTTCAGCATTTCACCACACACTCCATAAATTCCTGGGGCTTTCCCCGTTTCAGTTTCCTCATTGCTTTCACAACTTCCGTCCTACTGATTTCTTCCTCTCTTCTCACATCTCTCCATCTCCCAGCCATTCCCCAGCCACTTATACTCGCATTACTTTCATTCTCTATGATCAACAATTCATTAAAGTGTTCTGTCCATCTGCTCACTTTTTCTCCCTTCTCCACATACCAGCTGTTCCCGATTACATCATCCCAGAACAAGCTTCGCAAATACGAATTCTGTATGTTCATTAAGGCAATCCAGAGGAATGTAAGTAACAAAGCAGCGCACCACGCTGGAACTAAGGCACCAAATAGTCGCGGTTGTGGAGGCATTTTGTGTAAATGTCTTGGCTCTTGGTCTGTTTCACTGACGCCATGTGCGTGTGTGTGTGTGTGTGTGTGTGTGTGTGTGTGTGTGTTTGTGTGTGTGTGTGTTCATGCTGTGGTTGTTGTGGTCCCAGGCACATGTCAAAGTGATCCCCCGGAATACAGGAAACCTGTTGTTCACTGGGGTCTATTACAAATCTTTTCTTAATGTTTTATTGAAGAATTGTCCGTGTTGTGAAAGGTAGGTGCATGAAGTGAGTATGTTAGGGGGCTGCATGACAGACGTAGCGCAGTGGTTTGTTTGTGAGTTGTATGTGGAGATGAAGAATGTTAAGAAAGCTTGTGTGCAAAATTTTGAAAATTATTGACAATGAAGGAATACTAGAAAAATGAGTGAACCTGTTCCTAACAACTCTGACATTATATGAGTGGTGAACTGGAAACAAACCCCAGAAAAAGAGAGAGAGAGAGAGAGAGAGAGAGAGAGAGAGAGAGAGAGAGAGAGAGAGAGAGAGAGAGGCAGAAGAAGAACCGTCTAAATCTATAATCAGACCTGAAAGGACACACTCAAAATGTAAAGAACCACCGCAGAGATGCTGAGTCTGAATCAAAGAAAAGGGAGACAGTCAAAAAGAAGTCAGCATCTACCACTTTCGATTAACATACTACCTCATCCTCTACTTAAAATACAGAGGAGAATTCCTCTGACACCAATGACGAAATCCAATTTCCGATCTAACTTTGAGTTGTTTATGGAGATAATAAATCCTTCCGAAATTTACAAACCTGAATTTGAATAAGATCTTTGACTACCATGGTGTATTTGGTAAGCCATCGAGGGTTGGTGGGAGGGAGTAATAAACTGTCGCTGTGCACCTTCGTGTATGTGTGTGTGTGTATGTGTGTGTGTGTGTGTGTGTGTGTGTGTGTGTGTGTGTGCGTGTTTGCGCGCGCGCGCGTTTTGCACCACACAAAATACAAGGGTGGTTTTCAGTCATAGGATACTTTCAGCGCATTATTATTTTCTTTTTATTGTGATGCGAAGAGGTGGTCTAGAATGGTAGGAGGGAGAGGGCTGCATGTGGGTTAGTAGACATCAGCGCCTTTTGTGGTTAGTATTCAGCTAAGAACCTTTCTGGAGAACAACCTGGAAATGCTGAAGTAACTATTTTATTGCTTTACCTTCAGCCGTGTCACCAAGTTTGGCTTAAATCGGGTCAAAAATGTTTAAGTTGAAATTACTTAGTCAAATTACTGTATACTTGGCACTGTGGACTTAATCTTTCCTATTGTCCTGAAGCAGAGTGGGTGCACACCTTGTCTGACCATTAATCCTTAGAGCAAGTTTGACCAAAATCTAATGAAAACGGAGCTATATTGTTCAGACACTTGCGCATGCACACCCACCCACCTACAGACCCACCCACCCACACCCACCCACCAACCGACCGACCCACCCAAACCCACCAACCGACCCACCCACCCACACAGATTTTTCTGTTGTTAACTTTTATTCAGTTTATTTCTTTGTTTCAGCTCTCCCTCTAAATGTTTTTTTATCCATCTATCTATCTATCTACCTACCTGTCTATGTAACCACATATCTACCTACCTGTCTATGNTCTATCTATCTACCTACCTGTCTATGTATCTATCTATCTACCTACCTATCTATCTGTCTATGTATCTGTCTATCTATCTACCTACCTATCTATCTGTCTATGTATCTGCCTCTCTATCTAACTACCTATCTGTCTGTCTACTGTATGTATCTATCTACCTTTCTATCGATCTTTCTATGTATCTATCTATCTATAGCACGTAGCCCCAGTCATCTATCTATTTATCTATCTATAGCAAGTCGCCCCAGTCTTGCAAGGAAAGGCCACAAACAAATCGTCTCCTCTTCATCCAACCCTCCACCATCAGGCATCCCTCACTCTAACTTACATCCCCACCCTATTCCTCCAGCTCATTCTCGGTCTCCCCTTCCTCCTCCTTCCCATCACACTAACAAACAGTTTTTTCGTATTCAGTTGAGACGCCCCGAGCCCCTTCTCATTTCCATAAGCATTGTTGTATTTTTCCCTCATATCCTTCCTCCTCCTCTTGTGATATGACAGGTTATGAATAATCCTTACCCTTCATCACACTCTGACCCAAGAGGCTTCCAGTTCTTGCCTCAGAGAGAGAGAGAGAGAGAGAGAGAGAGAGAGAGAGAGAGAGCAGAGCAATGGTCCCAAGGTTGAGCCCTGAGGTATACCCGGCGGCAAAAGTCCTGTCGCCTCGCCCGCCTTACCGAGACCCGTGATATCCATAGACTCGAGAATATTACCTGTAGACAACGTGCATATAATATTATCTGCCACCAGATGGCACAACGCAAGGTGTGTGGTGGTGAGGGTGGAGGGGGATGGGGGAGAGGAGGGGTTGGAGCTGTTGGGGGTCTGAAGGAGGGGGAAGGAGGGGGCAGTTTATTTAAATGTAATTTCTATATACTACCATCAGTTTCATAATTTTATAATGAACCGAAAATATAACTACGTGGTAATCTGTTACGTTTGTAACACGTGGAACACAGCATGATCAAGCCACCAGACATTTGAAAACATTTAATGGCAATTTTCGAATGAACCCACAAAATACCGTAAATTAAACATCTCTCTCTCTCTCTCTCTCTCTCTCTCTCTCTCTCTCTCTCTCTCTAACGTAATAAACTGATGATAAAGTGCTCCTATGGATTTACTCTACCATGCAATTTCTGATAGTGCATCAGTCAACAAGTGATTTGCTGATATGGTCGCCTTAGATGCAAGAAACAACCATTAAATCAGTGGTTCGATTAAACAATCATGGTGAAGTGGCTTGTTGAGGGTTTTGGATATAGGCCTAATCAACGGCCAGAAAGAAGTGATGTCATGGTGAACTTCTTCCACACGGACAGTTATATCTCAGCACCCTAACAAGTAAGACATGTTAAATAAACGCTGTAATGCTTCTGTAGATGCAAACTATACTTCTTACATTCTTTATGTAACTCCGTACAACTGTATTGTCACATGTTATATTGATGTAGTTTATATTTATGCATTTAACAGCTGCAGACGAGCGTAGCCTGGTGGTTTGGTTGTTCGTCTGGTGATCAGGGCGTCACACCTTCGCGTCCCGCTGATACCACGTTACCTTGCAGGTGGGGTGGTGCTCATCCTCTCTTACTCTAGCCGTTCTATATGGTCTCTTGAAAACTACAGCGGTGGATTAGTTTTCATGTCAGCAAAAAATATTGAAATATTTATTTTACACTTTTTATAAGTATACGTATCTAGGGAGTAATTAAGAGGTAGAATAATTTGCTGGGTACTTTTTTTTCTTTCTGTGAAGAGCACATGCCCATAAAAACATTAATGCTATTTGTGATTACTTGCCCATAGGCATGGCTACAGTTAGAGCGAACTCTGTGGAGGTCAACTCTGAACGGGGGCGAATCATTGGACTGTGGGAAAGTGGTATGCCCACGCTAGATATTGCGGCTACTACCGTACTGGTGTATCACAAAGGACCGTTCAAAGGTGGATTAAACGGTTCCGGGAGGAGGGATCACTGAAAACTGAACCAAGGAGCGGAAGGCCACGGATTTCTACACCTGACGATGATGCCCGTCTCCTCACCGTAGTGGAAAACCAGCCATTAATATCGGCAGTTCACCACACCCGTAACCTTAAGCTTCCTTGCCATCCTAGCACAGCAAGGCGGCGGATCCACGAGGCAAATATTCATAGCCGTATCCCCGCCAATAAAGAATTATTAACACAACAACAATAGGGATGTCGCCATGGATTTGTGCTTGAGAATCTATGCATGGATCACTCCTTTTGGAAAAATATAATCTTCACTGATGAAAAGTATTTTACGTCAGTGGAAGCACGAACACGGCACTGCTGGAGGAGGGAGAATACCAGGCATCATCAGGTTGATATTAAGGATAGAGCCGAGAGTGGACGAGTGGGTGTTAATTTCTGGGGTTGGATGTGGGCTGAGGATCCAGGGGAATTAATAAAATTGTCAGGAAGATTCACAGGCAATGATTATGTAAAAGTGTTGGAGGATGTTCTCGTGCCTAGTGAGACGTATGGCTGTTCCCCACCCACACCCTATCGTTCTAGTGCACGATAAGAGTCTCATCCATACCAGCAGTGTGGTTAAGGGAATGGTTGGAACAGCATCAAGAAACTGAAGTAATAAACTGGCCAGCAAAGGGGTGCGACCTTAATCCCTCTGAGAACCAATGGTCAATTATGGTTCGTGACTGGGATGTGGGCGAACGACAAAGCAGCCAAGCAATCGAAACGAAAGCCTTTAAGGTGTGGGAATCAATAAAGCGTCGCCCTAATATATGTAAGAATCTTGTTCAGAGTATGCCTAAACGTCTACATGAGGTGTTCGATGCTCATCCTACAAAGTTGTATGCAATACCCTGTATAATGACGATTTATTTACATTATATGCTGGTATAATACATCAATATTTACTGTGGTGGCTGGTCATCCTACTGAGGGGTGTTATGACTGTCATATTACATTACATACTGGTATAATAAATCAATATTATCTGTGGTGGCTGGTCCTCGTACCAACGAGTGTGTAGTACCCTATACATTACTGTTTATTTACATTATACACTGGCATAATGAATCAATAATTTCTCT
>JAGKTI010017253.1:0-18674 GCA_018397915.1 Birgus latro | reverse complement strand
TCCTCTCTTATGTCCTCTTCTTTTGCCCCTCTCTCTTCTCTTCTGTCACCTTAACATCCACCTCTTGTCCTCCCTTCCCTTTCTTCCTGACTCCTTTTCCCTCCCTCTCTTCCATCTTCTTCCTGTTAACAGCCTTCTTTCTCCTTCCCATTCTCTCCTCCCCTCCTCCCTTTCCTTTCCTTTCCCCTATTCCCTACTCTTTTACCCAGATCTCTTGTTTTCTGTTCATCTGTATTATTTTTCCCCTCTCACTCCCCGCTTTCTTCCCTTGCCCTCTTCCCCCTAACTCTCATTTCCCATATTCCTCATTCATTTCCCTTCCTTCCCTGTTTTTATATATCCCGTCATTCCCTCTCCCTTCCCCCTCTTTTCTCACCTCATCTACCGCTCAATCAAGGTTTTCTTTATACAGATATTCCCTCGAGTTCCTGTCGACACTTTCATTCAGAAACACTTTTGTCCCTTTCCATTTCTTCGTCTTGCCTTTCAACATGAATTGATCCTACTCGGCTGCTGTCGTTCTCCCGGCTGCATGTATTTATTCTGGAGTACTACATATTACATTAAATTGTTTATATTATAATTCTTTTTACCCATACTTCCTATTTAGTCTCATAATCGAATTGCAGTGGACATAGATGTGAGGAAAAGTGTGCCACTGTTACTTGTATCTGAAATAATTAGTGTGTCAGGCATGTATCATTAATTATAACCCGACTGCATATCAATAATCATGTTGGTGTGTGGATGAACCTGATGCGCGTGTATATCAGCGTTTAGCGATGAAGATGGCATACGAGAAAGTAATTATCGCCCTCCTTTAGCAAGGCGAGACGATATAGTTTTGTCGGTGTGTGTGTGTGTGTGTGTGTGTGTGTGTTTTGCCAAAATATCTTGTAAAGTCGAGGATATCACCAAACCTTCAGGAAACAGCAATTATGTGGATGTGAAGAAGCCTGTTACTTTCGGTGGGGATTTGATCAACGATGACCTAATGCCTGCCGCTATATAGTTTCTAATATGAACTGGCTTTTGGGGAAACGCGGTAACTTAATTCTGTAGACGTCTGCAAATTTTCTTTCTTTCTTTCTTTATTTTTTTGGTATGTTATAACATTAAGTTTTACAAAATTTCGATGAATATCGTGTGTTTACGTTAGTATTCAACTTAATTGTATGACAAGTAGATAAATAACCTTGTCACACATGTGTAGATTGTAATAGAAAGATAGGTCATATGTACGACAGTTTGGCATGACCGAGCGATATACAGGTTTACATGTAAATATAGAACAATATATGCAAGCATGTTGGAGTCTTCAAAAACGAAACGAAACGAAACGAAACGATAGGCATTAATATAATGATAGCACAATATGTAACACTAGCACAATATGTAATAAGTAGGTGGATATGTCTGGTCGTAGGTACAACGGTTTGGCGTGACCGAGCGATATATAGGTTTCAATATAGTAACAGAACAATATGTAACAGTTACAGCATTAATATAATCACAGCACAGTATGTAACACTAGCACAGTATGTAATAAGTAGGCGGATGTGTCTGGTGCATCAGGGAGACAAACACAAACATCCCTTGACCCAGACTACGAAGAATGTCAATCCAATGATTTAAGCAAAACACATGATGTGTAATAAGCAGGTGGATATGCCTGGTACATCAGGAAGAGAAACAAAAACATCTCCTGGCCCAGACTGCCAAGAATATCAAATACATGATGTATGTCAAACACAGGATGTAACTACTAGAAGCCAGTTAGCCCAGTGACGGAAGCGTGCTAGACACTATACACACACATATCCAAACACATCTTTTAGCCAGCCAGACACAGGGCAGTAATATATATACCCTGAAATCAAGTGTAGGAGTCAGTAGGATATTGCGGAGAGAAGGAGACTGGGGAGAGTTGGAGATGGAGTAGGAGGTTTGCAGCCATTAAGTGATTAGTTGTCACTCTGACAATCAGTGGGTCACGTGACTGTCCGTCACACAAGTGCAAAGCTAGGCAGTAAAAACAATATAACTGTCACAATAAAACCCCCTAACCCCAATACAATAGAGATAGGGGGGGGGGTGAGGCAGAGAAAGACCTATCTTAAGCCTAGAGAGATAAAACCCACAAATACACAATCTCCACGCTATCCAACGCATCACGACTCTTTACATTGTAGCAGCCCACATTACTCTGTACTGGTGACATAGGTGACTCACCAGTCTACAGCTACAGTCCCAACCACCGAAGCTACGACTATTATCTACATTTGGCAGCAGCAGTAATCTAGCATACTCTACAATACCCGACACTTGTAGCAACGTTTTTCTACAATATCCACATTATTGACACTGGTGGTACCTACCAACCTAGATACCTACCTACCTAACTATCCACTTATTGGCATGTGCACCTTGCTTGGCATATCCAGACTTTAATATACCATTCATAATTTGCACAGATGCCTCACATGAAGGTCTAGGACCCATACTGATGCATGAAGATAAACATGGTAAATATAAACCAATTGCATTTGCCAGTACACAAACAAAAGGATCAGAGAAGAATTATATTATAACAGACGTAGAGACTCTAGCAGTGATATTTGCACTATAAAAATTTCGTGATCTTGTATATGGTTACGAAATTCACTTCTGTACTTGGGCATGTTTCAGGAAACCTCACTGGGAGAAGAGCACAATGGAAATGTACAGTCCAGAATTACAGTGCAAATATTCATTATATAAAAGGTAAAATAAATAAGACAGCAAGCATTTTATCACAAAATCTAACAACGACCAATCTCGCTGCAGTTAGTCTAAGCGAAACACTCCCCAACAATGAAGAAATCTCTTAGGCAGAATGAGAGGGCCCCGGATAAGCTAAAGTTATGTATCATTTAGAATCAAGTGATATCATTACCCAAGCTACATGTACCACTTAAACAATTCACAGTTGTAAACAATACCTTATATAGGGTAAATCCAGGACAATAAAATCCTGGATCACCAGGATCCACCATTGCTAATGATTATGGATTAAAACTCTCAGTCTTCCATAATTCATTCCCAAACGAATAATATCGCTTGGCAGAAGATGGAATAAAATTCTAGAATTGTGACCAGGAGAGAGGTAATGGAACCTGTATTTTCTCAGGCTCATGTAACTCATTCTTAGCTGAATACAATTGTCTGAAGTTGTTAAAACTATGACTGGGAATTATTCTTCCCTGCTTCTAGGATAATGATGTGCAAATTAAAAGAGGTGGATCCAGACAGCTTCTCTGGGGATTCAGAAACCTTTAGCGTGGTGATGTATTATTCAGCTTATTCTTGTTATTACCAGACGATTCTGTTCAGCATAAGACAGAAGTCTATTTGTGAAGGGGTTAGTGAATGCGATATCTAGCTTCTCCTTTTCCAGAAGTCTCTAAGCCGAATTAAAACCTATGTAGAGAGTAAGAAAGAGGTAATAAAATAGACCGTGTGGTCCAGTGAAATAGGCCTGATCTGCTACCTGGTGGGCTCGGGTTCACATTCCAGTTAGTATATCCTCAGAAAATTTGACAAAAGATATTGTGTTTTCTTCAGATGACCTCATGACGTGAAAAATCTTCACCGTGTTTTTTACCGTTTCCGTCAGACGACATAATTGCGCTAAGAGGTTTTTATCCCGTCTTTTAGGGGCTAACGCTTTTAGGGGTTAAGGCCGTCGATACAACCGGATTTGGACATATTATGACAAATAGTCCGATCGTGTAGGTCGAGGGAAAGTTGAAATAAGAAGATCAGATGTCACTGCTCTACATTCTTGGCACAGAGTTTATCACTGTTATCTGAACCATGTCTGATGTTAAGAAATGGAGTGTCCAGAACGTGACCTAATGAAACTGATGTTTTACCCCACTTTTTACTTTAACTAACACGGCAGGAATATCTGGGAAAGAATTTGGGAGAAGTAGTAATAGCTCTTCCTTACTCATAAATTCTGGACATTAAACCTTGAAGCAAAAGGAGCATACAAGATAATATTAATATGTATACTAATATGGAGAATAGATCACTATGACAGACGTGCCGCGAAGCGTCTGATGCCACGTTGAATAATGGACTTACGTTAGCTTCTGATCTTTTGTAACGAAGTCGTAGGGATTTATTCACAGACACTGGTGAGGACGAGATACTGGATGGTGTCTGTAAAAGATCCTATCCATCTTTTGCGATAGGAAAACCTTCATATCAGTTAAATAACATCACCGATCTTTTTGTTTTATTCCAGTTTCGTCGCCATTCCAGTAATCACTCAGATTTCCCTAGGAAATGTTCTGCTGTGTGAGTGAAGACATAGCTATATACCGGCACATGCAATATTATAAATAGTGTAAGATTACAAGGTCTTAAGATATGGCCAATTATGTTAACTTCTTTTGAAAGAGGACGTCACTTCCCATTTATTCTTGGAGTTACCAGACGATTTTTATTATTTTTAGGAAAGCAACATCCGGAGAGGGTTAGTGAGGGTAAAGTCTAACCCCACCACTAGGGAAAAAGAGTTAATGAAGGCTACACGTAACGCCACCAGTAATGAAAAGTTAATGAAGTCTATATTTAACCCCACCGGCAGTGAAAAAGTTAATGCAGCCTACATCTAACTCCACCAGTAATGAAAAGTTAATGAGGGCCACACATAATCCCATCAGTGGTGAAAACAGTTAATGAAGGCTACATTTAATCCCGCCAACAGTGCTTAAAAAGACTTAGTGAAGCTTATATCTAGCCCCACAGGTTTGGAAATGTTTGGGGCTGAATAAAATGGTCTTCAGATGTAAGATAATGAAAAGACGTCATTGCAGTGAAGGGATAAAGCATACTTGGACTAGAACATGCCAGTAAGAGCGGTGGTGAGGGCAGTGTGTCAGAGAGCAGAGCACATGATGGTGACGAGGACAGAGACACAGCGGGGCGGCCATGAAACACACAAGTGACGATTAAATATTGAAGTATTTAAAGGGGGTGGATGAGAGGCAGAAGGATGGAGGGAGAGAGAGGGGAGGGAGGTGGAGGAGGATGGGAGAGAGAGAAAGGTAAAGCGGATGGATGGAAGGTGGGAGGGAAAGAGCGAGAAGAGGGAGAAAGGTATGGAAGAGAAGTTGATGAATGGATGGATGGATGGAGGGAAGGGGGTGAAGAGGTGACTGAGGGAGGTGAACTGGGAACAGGGTGAAAGGTGAAGTGAAGAAAGGGAAGGAGGGAGGGAGTGAAGTGTAGGGAGGGTGGTAGATCGATTGGAGGAAGAGAAGGAGGGAGAATAGTGAAGTGTAGGCAGGGAGAAGAGGCAGGGTCGGAGGGAGAGGTGTGAAGTGCAGACAGACAGGGAGAAAGAAAGGAGAGTTGGAGGCAGGGATGTAGTGAAAATGTAGACACGGAAGGAGAGAGGAAAACGAAGTGGAAGCAGGGAGGTAGTTTGATTGGAAGCAGGAAAGGATGGAAAAAGTAAAGTGTAGGCAGAGAAGGATGGAAAAGTGAAATGTAGACAGAGAAGGATGAAGAAGTGAAGTGTAGGGAGGCAGGGAGGAGGAGTTGAGGCAGATTAGCAGGGAGAAGGGTGAAGCGCAGGCAGGCAGGGAGAGAGAAAGGTGAGCCGTAGGCAGAAAGGTATGTAGAGAGTAGGCTGGGAAGGAAGGTGGGAAATGAAGTGTAGGTAGGGAGGCAGGTGGTGTGTAGGCAGGGATGAGGGGATAGGAAGTGACGTGGAACAGGGAGATACTGTAGATGAAGTGGAGGTGGTAAAGAAGAGGAAAGATGGAGTGGAGGCAGGGAGGGAGGGAGAAAAATGAAGTGTTTACAGTATGGTAGATGAAGGGGAAATGTAGGTGACGAAGTGTTGGGGTGACAGGGTAATGATGAAGGAAGAGGGAGGAGGAAGGGGTGATGCTGAAGGAAGAGGAAGGAGGAGGGGGTGATGCTGAAGGAAGAGGAAGGAAGAGGGAGTGATACTGATGGAAGAGGAAGGCGGAAAGGGTGATGCTGAAGGAAGAAGAAGGAGAAAGGAGCGATGCTGAAGGAAGAAGAGGGACGAGGGCGTGATGCTGAAGGAAGAGGAGGGAAGAAGGTGAAATATGGAGATAGAAAACGTGGGTGGAGGCAGGGGGTACAGCAGGAGGATAGAGGAGTAGGGAGAAAGGAGATGAATAAGGAGTAGGGAAGGGAGGGGATGGAAAGGCAAGGGGAAGGAAGGGAAGGGGTGTCAGAAAGTGGAGAAAGCAGGGCAGAAGAGTGAAGGTAAGATGGATGGAGAAAGAAATAAAGTGAATGGGGAGGTTGCAATAAAAAATAAAATACATGATCAAAAGTGAGAGAAAAAAGGAAGAATAACAATGCGGAATGGACTGAAAAAAGGAAGAATGAATATGGAAAAAATGAATTAAGAAGGATAAGGAAAATGCGTTAAAATGACCAGAGACTAATACAAATAAATGCAAATGATAATGTATGGAAGAATGAAAACTGAAAGCAAATTGAATATGGGAATAATGCGATCAGGAAGAATGGTAGAAGGTGTTGAAAGAGGAACGTGAAGAAAGAGGAAGCAGAGAGGAGGGGAGGGATTAGGAGGAGGGAAGTGGAAGGGGATGGGAGAGAGGCAGCTATGGGGAGGAGGGTGGAAGGATCGATGAGATGAAGGTATTGATATGGAAGATGGGAGGTGAAGGAAGGGAAGGAAAAGAGAGAGAGAGAGAGAGAGAAAGATGAGGGGAAAAATAAGGAGAGCGAAGAAGCGGCAGGTGAGAAAGACAATGGGGACACGAGGAAAAAGAAGATAGGGGAGTGTAAGGAAAAGAAGAAGGAGGGAAAGAGAAGGTAAGAGAAAATAGGAAGAAGTAAGAAAATGAAGGAGAGAGGTATGGTAGAGGAGGAGAGAGATAAGAGAGGGGAGGGGAGAACGAGGTAATGAAGTACTGGAGAGAAAGGCAAAGGAGTGGAGAGAGAGAGAAGTTAGGAAGGAGAAAAGAGAGAGGTGAGGAAAGAAAGCAGAGAGAGGTAAGGGAGGGAAAAAGGAGATACAAGGGAGGGGAGGAGAGAAAGGTAAGGAAGGAAAGGAGACAGAAGTTAGGGTGGAGAAGAGATATCGGTAAGGAAGGAGAGGAAAAAGGTAAGCGAGGAGGGGAGAGACAGGTAGAATAGGACAAGAGAGACAGGTAATGGAGGATAGGAGAGAGATGAGGAAGGAGAGGAGAGAGGAGTAACGGAAGAGGGGAGAAAAGAGATTAGGGAGAGATAAGGGGGAGGAGAAAGATAAAGGGGGAGAGGGTAAGGGAAGGGAGGAGAGTGGTAAGGCATGGGAGGAGAGAGGTTAGGCAGGGGAGGAGAGAGGTATGAGAGGGGAGGAGGGAGGTATGGGAGAGGAGGAGGGAACAGCACCAACAACTGGCCCACTAGTCACAGATATTGGAGAGCACACCGACGATGAAACGGAGATAGCTAAAATTCTCAAAAACTTTCTTTGCATCTGTATTTACAGATTTAAAAAAAAAAGTCATTTCCATTCCTCTACCTTCTCTTGTTGTCTTAGAAGAGGGTAACATAATTAGCCAATTATGGTAGTGAAAAAGTACGGCTTAGGATTGGTAAACTAAAAAGTGAATAAAACAAGGAGGCCTGATGCAATATCTCCATGCATTCTGAAGGAAGCAGTGAAAGAAATTTCTCAGCCATTAGCTGAGCTATTCGATAAATCACTAAGATGTAGTAGGGTGGCTGTTGAGCAGAAATTAGCAAGTTTAACTCCGAAATAAAAAAATAAAAAAAATCGCAAAAACAGAATTATCGATCAAAAAGCTTAACGTCAGTAGTGTGCAAGTTGTTGGAAATTACTATCAGAGACACTTAGAAATTAATATTCTCATCAAAGATTCACAACACAGTTTTAAGAATCATCGTTCCTACCTTACGAATCTCTTAGATTTCTTCTTTGATACTGTATGTTCATTATATATGATAAGACCAGGTCCGTCGACATTATCACGATGTTCAAAAGGAATTTGATAAAGTTCCCCCTAAAAGACAGCCTCAGAAGTTGAAGGTGTATGGGTTCAGAGGTAATATCTTCAGATGGATCAATAATTGGCTTACAGGATATAAAGAAAGTCGTAAATAATGGTAAATAATCAGACTGGAAATATGTTACAAATGGAGTACCACAAGGCTCAGTACTGGGACCTATTATGTTTTTAATATTTATTACTGATATGGGTTGGAGTTTATTTTGTAAAATATGAAAATTTGCTGATAACACTGAAGTTGGAAACAGAGCAGACACGTCTTTAGAGAGGCAGGCAATTCAGCGCGACCTCAATCGACTGTATAATTGGGCCTAACTATGGCACGTGGATTTCAATATTATTAAATGCAAAGAGTTAAACATTGGAAACAAAAATGAAGAAGTCAGTTACACTATGAATAATATTCAATTTGAGAGTGTCAGTAATGAAAATGACTTAGGAATTATAGTAACACAAATGATCTTAAACCAAGCACACAATGTACGGAGGCTGCGAAGAAAGCCAACAAGCTAATCGAATTCACTGTAAAAGCATTCGAATATAAATAAGAAAATATCATCCTCACCTTGTACAATTCGCTATTACGCCACACTTAAGAGCATTGTGTTTAGTTCTGGTCGCCTTATTAAATATAAAAAAGATACAGAAACTCTTGATAAAATACATCGGAGGGGTAATACATATGATACATAGATTGAGACATAAACCATACAAGGAGCGTCAAGGAGCCCTGAATCTCTTTACCTTACCTAAACGCAGGTTACGAGGAGACTTAATTAACGTATAAACGCAGGTTACGAGATTTAATTCAAGTATAAACAAGTAAAAACGATTTGGGTTACACGAAGCTAATAATTTCTTCTTTAATGGAGCTGTGAATATATGGACCAAACTGACCTCCATGTAGTAGCCCTTGGTACAGAACTAACTAATAAAAATCGTTTGGATAAGTACCTGCTTTCTAACCACCAGCTATCATCCTCTTGAACAATATATTTCTGCAGTATACTGTATATAGCTTCCTTTCCTTTTCCAGAGCTGGAGGATACATCTGCAAAACAACATCGATAAATGTTATTGACTTAATGTTACTTTCCTTTTCAGGTAGGTAGTATAGCACAAGATTTGCTTTCCACTCTTTCCATGACATCTTTTCAACGCTGCATGGCGGTCTCTCTCATAATTTCCTGCCGGCTGCGACTGGAGGGCTTGGTGGGTGGCAGTCATCCAGCTTCTCTGTCCTTATCTTTAACGAACAGAAAATTTCGTTAGTTACAATCATCCCGAAAACAAACTGCTACAAAGGACCCAACAGGTCTGTTGCTGTTCGTTTTCCTTTGTATTTCTGTTTTCTGTAGCTTTCAGCGGAGGGAGAAGTTAGGAGAGTAGAGAGACGTAAGGGGGGAGAGAGAGAGGTAAGGAGGAGGAGATGGTTAATGGAGGAGAGGGGAGAGGTATGGGACAGGAAGAGAAAGGTAAGAAAAGCGAGGAGAGAGGTACTGGAGGAGAAGACAGAGAGGTAAGGGAGGAGAGGAGAGGAGAGAATTAAGAAAGGGGATTAGAAAGAGGTAAGGGATTTGAAGAAAGGGTACGGATAGGGAGGACAAAACTAAGGGAGAAGAAATGTAAGGGGAAAAGTGAGACTGGAGAAAGATGGAAGAGAGAGAGAAGAGCGAGTTGAAAGAGTGGAAAGGGAGAGAGGTGAGAGATGAGAGGGGAGAGAGGGTAGGCAAGAGATTAAGTGTGAGTGGAGGGTATAGAGTGAATGGCAGTAAGGTGAAGAGAGAGATAAGGGAAGGAAGGGGAGAAAAGGAAAGTAAAAGAGAGGAGGGGAGAGACAGGTAGAAGTGTGGCCAAAAACGGGAGGAGAGAGAGAGAGAAAGAGACAGAGACAGACAAACAGACAGATAAAAAGAGAGAGAGGTAAAAGAGAAGGGGATAGAGAGAGGTAAGAAAGGGAAGGGGAGGGGAGAAGTGAAGAGACGGAAGGCAAAGGAGGTATAACCAATCAACCAGCAGAACAAAGCCTTAGGAGATTACCGGGGGAGGACAGGGTGGGGAAGAGTAAGGTTAAGGGAAAGAGAAAGATTTGGGAGCTAGGGCTGGGTGGCGAAAGGTGAGATGGGGTGAGAGATAGACTGGAAAGTTACGGGTGAGGGAAGGTTGGGGACGAAATAGGACTGGAAGGGTAGGGGTGTGTGAGTATGGGATGGGTTGTAAGTGAGTGAGACTGGAAGAAGAAGGGGAAGAAGAAGAATACGATTAAAGGAGAGCATAAGATTCGTGAGCTAGGGCTTGTTGCAGATGAGTGGGTCGGCAGTGAATAAGACGGAGAAATAACGGTGGGTGGGAAAGTAAGGTTGGGGCACGGGAAACGATTGAGAGATAGGAATGGTGGGGAGAGAATAATACTGGGGCGATGTTTGTGGGTGAGATGGGGAATGGCTGTGAGATGGTATGATTGGACAGATATTGGTGGGTGGGAAAAAGAGAGAATGGAACCGGCAAGGATGAAGAAATGGCCCGCGTTGTCCTGAATGAGAGAGTGTGAGACTATGGAGGTAGAGGCAAGTGAGTGGGGAAGGAAAGGAGAGAATATGACAAGACAAGAAGAGAAGAAATAGGTCTGGAATGGTTCGGCGGGGAGATGATAAGAGTGGATGGGTAGAGGTGTGTGTTGTAGCGTGGGGGAGGGAGAAAGAGACGTAGGTGTAGACGCGGAAGGAGACGAGAGAGTAAGACTGGGAAGACAAGGGTGGTTATGGAAGTAAGGGAACAACGAGAGATTTTCTAGGATAGGATCAATGGGGAAATGTAGGATAGGGGAAGAGTATGTTTGAGTAAAGAGGAAAGGATAAGTGTCGTACAGTGGGGGAGGTAGCACTACTGGATAGACAAAGGAGGGAGAGGAACTGAGATGAAAATGGAAACATTGAAATGGAAGGCTTGGATGGGGGGTGGGGGAGGAAAGGTGGGAAGAAAGTACTGGAAGGTGTGAGTGAGGAAGATGAGAGAAAAGGCATGACTGAAGTGGTAGGAATGAGTTGGAAAGGGTGTGGTGGTGAGACAATAAAATTATGGAGGTTGTAATGGATAAGAAAGAGAGAAGATACAAAAAGGCTGGAAGGGTAAGGGGAAGTGAGGGAAGGAGGTGAAACGACAGAGTAATAGAAATCTGGATGAGGAAGGAAAGAGCTGGAGTTGGGGATGGGTGAAGACGAACAGCTGGGGATGAGAAAGTACATGATAAAGGGGAAGGGAATAGAATAGGGTAGGGAAGCCAGCAGAGAAAGATAATCGTGCACAGTATGGGATAAGAAGACAGGGTAATATGTCATACTTAAACCATGCAGGCGTGGGTTAAAAAAGAAATGCAGGGGTTGGATGAGAGTAGGGGATAAAATTGGTGGCAGAGGAAGGAAGTGAGGCAGATGTGACGGGCAGGAAAGTATGGAGGAGAAAGAGGGAGAAGAACTAAAGGAACAAGGGAAAAGACAAAGGGAACATGTGGAAGGTTGAGAAGGAGAAAAAGATGAATGGCAGGAAGAAGTGAGTGAGGCGAAAGGTGGTGGGCAAGGAAAGAAAGTACGAAAAACTTGGAGAGCAAAACGAAAGAGTGAAAGGCAAACGTGAAGGCAGGGTAGGAAGTAGTGAGAACTAAAAAAAAAGGGGGGGGGAGATGTAAGAAAAATATGAAGCTAGAGCAGAAAATTTTGGACAGGAAATTGAAGGAAAAAATACCTAGCGGGCAGATGGAAATAAGAAAAACACCGGAGGGCTGCGAAGGGAAGCAGAGAATACATGTAGACAGGGGCAGGAAGTACGAAAAAAAAAAAGGGTAAATCGGAGATGGAAGTGGGAAAACACGTGAGAGCTGGGAGGGAAGGAAAGCAAACTCTGGAGGATGGGGGAAGCGAAACTCGTGGGCAGGGAAGTGAAGTACGTAAAGTCAGAAGTGCACGGAAGCGAAATAGATACAACTTAGTGAGAAAACGAGGGAAGGATTCTGACGGAAGGGGGCAGGAAGACAGCAAGAGAGGGAATCATCAAGGCACGTGGATATCCATATGATAAAAACTCCTGTTAATTTTATCATAAACATTAATTTTTTTACTCCCTTCAATCAGATAAGTTATTTTTGTAGTTTATTCCTGGTGCTACCAGGCCAATTTATTCACTTTAATAGAATCATGAAGTAGTAAAGAAGCAAAGGCTGTATCTAACCCCTCCAGTTCGAAGTTATACGAAGAAGTCACAAGAAGATATTATATATCTATATCTATATGTACAAGAGGTTAGATAACTTGTTAACCTAATATTACACACCCTGTTATTTTTTTTTTTTCAATTGCAAAGAAGGCCAAATAAGAGAAAAGAAAAATACTCACGCATACCAGTCCCTTCATGCTGAAACGAATATAGAAATAAAAAAAAAGTCTCGAAGGCAGGAAGAAGGGGAAATGATAAACGAGGAAGTGAAAAGGGAATTTACTGCCGAGAAGGAAGTGAGGTTAGGGAAAGAGGTGAGAGGAGAGGCAAAAAGAAAATAAGAGAACATGGCAAGATACAAAAGAATTCGAGTTAGTAGGGTAAATTGGAAAAGAACACAAATGGAAAGAAGGAGACAGGGAGAAATGAAGGCTTAGGAAAACACAAAGGAAAAGAAGGCTTAGGAAAACACAAAGGAAAAGAAGGCAGTAGGGAATAACTTAAGAGGAGGAAAAGGCAAAGAAGATGAACACATACCAATAGGGCAAGACAAGACTGTATGAAGACTCTCACGTGGCAGATTAGGGAGGTCTGGTGCGATAGGCCTGGAACAGTAACAATGTGTGTGTGTGAGTGTGTGTGTGTGTGAAGAGAGGCGTGAACAAAACTAGTGGTGAGAGGAGCGAGGAAGGGAGACACGTCTTGAAGGTTGGCCATGGGTTAGACAAGAACAAGGGCCGGTGGAGTCGTGAACAAAGAGAGGGGAGAATAGGAGAATACCACACAAAGGGAAGCGAAAATAGGAAGATATTGGCGTAGGGAGGGGTACATAGGAAACGAAGTAAGAGAAGGGAAGGAAGGAAGGATGGGTTATAAGGATAAGTGAATTTAAGCGAAAAGGAGCCAATACAAAAAGGAAAGCACGATAAACTGATCTGCGGAGGGGTAAATAGGAAACAAAATAAGGGAATGGAGAACAACAGAAAGATAGATAATAAGGAACGATGAATTTAGCAGAGGTAAAAAGGGGAGAAAAGGAGCTTAAAGTGAAACGAAAAGAAGAAACTGGTCTTGGTGACGAGTTTAGAGGACACAAGGTATGCCAGAGGCGAACAATGGAAAGACAGATTATTATTTGTGCGCCAGAATACAGACCAGATTTGGCCCATTGAGGTAGTGGACTAAGTCATGGGTTGAAACGAAATGAAGTGAGGTCAAGCAGAAATGGATCGGACAAGGGGTGAACCAATGCATGGGAGGAAGTTGAGAAAAAGGAGATAATTATGAATGCAAAAATTCTGAATAAGGGTCAACCACGGAGGAGAGGAGAAGCAAAGGAATCTGTACAGAGTAGAGAAACAGATGAAGGAAGGATAGTGAGAAAATAAATAAGTTAAAGTATGACTCCGTTCTAATTAAGGAACGAGAAACGACATCTACAAAAGTCTGCTATCTTATAAAAAGGTCTGCAGTGCCAGAGAAGCTACACTAAAACAGACCAAGAAGGAAAGGAGAGATGCGGAATAAGATGCGGGTCCATAAGCTGAGAGAACGACTTAAAAGCGAGTCAGGCCAAAGGAGAAGTTCGGGGCCAGGGAAAAGGGTTAGCCAAGGGTAAGGTGGGCCAGAGGCGAGGTAATATATGCCAGAAGCTCTGAAGTGAAAGGACTGGAGGTAAATAAAGTATGGTAGTAGGGAAGGAACTTGAAGGTGATGTGATGGAGGTGATACGCATGAGGTATGTGTGTGTGTGTGTGTGTGTGTAGGACGGTGGTACTATATATGGGAAGGGTGGAGAAAGGAGGGGTAGGACAGATGTAGACGTTGGTAAGTAGGTGTGTGATAAGAGTGGATGAAAAGAAGAGAGAGAGAGAAAGAGAGTGAGAGAGAGAGAGAGGAGGTAGGGGGAAGGGGGGTTGGGAATGGGGGTTGGGATGTCTCTTGGCCCACCTCCCCATTGATCGCTAAAGGGGATGGACGGGCTGAGCTCCACAGGTGTCCCAGTAGGTGTGTGTTTGTGTGTGTTTGAGTGTGTGTGTGTGTGTGTGTGTGTATGTGTGTGTGTGTTTATTCGAAGAAGATGTCACCAAACGTTAAAAGCCGGGGAAATAGATATTCTTTCCAAGAAAAAAGGAACAAATGAGAGCCTAAATCAGGATCGGTTCTTGGGCTTAAAGGGCAGGGGATCATAAGCAGAGAAAAATACAGACTGAAGAAGACAGTTCCTAAGGTGACCCACTGCATGCATGAATGGTAGAGTATCAGTTAACTCAAGCATTTGAGATTTAAACAGAAAATGGATGAGAATGTGCTGTCGCACGGGTGCAGAGCGCCCTCTGTGATGGAAGGGGGATGTAAGGAGACATTTAAAAGAGTTGTGATCACCGAAGTAGCATCATAAAGATATAATGATGCAACACCGGTGAACAGAGGATGCGTCAGTAAGAGGACGGAGTTGATGAGAGGAGCCGTTTTTAAATCCACCCTGTTAATAGGACATGTAAGTGGGGAGTCCGCCTCCCCCTCCCAACATAAGAACTGCACTTTATACAGGGGTAAATAAGACCTTTGTACAAAGTCAACACCACTGCAGTGATAAAGAAAGCGTACAGTAAGCTTAGCATACCAAATGTTTTGAAAGCAGATTTGCAAGGGAGAAAAGAAACCCCAAGAATGTTGAGAGATGATCATGTGGGAATGCAGCACAGACAAATTTTCCGTTGATGTATAGCTGCACAGTGTACCAAATGCACTGTGGTTGGTATGATTATTTATGTTCAGGGCAAACCAACTTTTTATTTTGGCATCAGCCAGCCCTTCACTGTGGAATACCTGTATGGAAATATATATTTTTTTTTTGTCCTCTCTTTTCTCAGAGAACTTAGTCATTATTATGCTGTCTTTCAGTTCCCTTGGGCATCACTGCTAAGGTGCAAACTTCGAACTCAAGAAAAGGCGTAGGATGTGCACAATAGATACAGCCGCTGGAAGTGGGAACCGACTGTATCGACCACTTGGAGGGTACGGATTCGTGCCTGGTGGTGTCTTCTGCCATTTTTTTTTTCTTACAGGTAGATAACTTCATTGCTTTATTAATGATCTTGTTCCCCATATCCTGTTATTTCTTCCTTTCTTAAATTAGTCTTGATTTATGCTAGCCATACAATAACAGTGCAAAAATTACGCCAATTTCCGTTGTATGCTAGACATTACGGTACCCCAATAAATTTCTTCCGATTATTTTTCTTCCACCAAATTTTACTGGATCCAGTAGCACTAAGTGAACATGAAAACTATGCTTAATTTATAAACTATGGCTGCACACTTAAACATTGAAATATAATTTGCGTTCAGGAATCCACCCATCCATCATCTTATCACCCACCCAGTGTATGATTCAGCAGCAGTAGTATGATTCAGCAAGTTCAGAGAGAGAGAGGGAGAGAGAGTACATCGTTATGAAAGCGTGAAATTTTAATGAAGCTCTTGTGCGCAAGCTGCGTAAGAACATTCATTTATGTCCTGGAAGTGATCTTAGGTAGAATGGTGCCCCCCATTAATCCTCATTAATATAAAACGGGGTAGCCACCTCCGTCCCTCCGCCGACCACTTTTTAATGTCTCTCTTCAAATTTTTAAGAGTATGATCTCTTATCATCTAATAATCATCCCTGTACCCCACATCCTTCTTTAAGGTAACAATTAAAGTATCCACAAACTAAGCTATTATATGATGTTTTCCCAAAGAAAATAAATAAATAAATGTTAATTGATAAATGGTTAAATACAATTTCCCAAGAGTTATAGGGTGAGATAAAAGCCATGTCTTCGAGTGAAAAGTATGACCTAGTTCATATTTTTAAAGGTGCTATTAGACGAGTCTGTTTATCTTAGAAACGTTCTAGGCCGTACAGGATTTAAATGTATGAGTATGTGAAGTAATCTATCCCCTGTTTTAGATACACTTACAGTAAACTATTTCAGAATACATTAACGACCAAACTCAGCCGAAAGACAATCCAGTAGTCAAAGTCTAAAAAAGTATGTGGAGCAAAACCGGCACAACACGGGTCCGCCAAAGCCACACCTTCCACGGCGAGAACTAATGTGTTAGATTTACTATGGAAATGGAAGAAAGCCTACCACACGGGGTCCTACATTTGCATCCCAAAGTCTGTTCCTTTTCCCATTCCTCGTTCTCCCTCTTCTTTTCTCATTCCCTCTCCCTCTCCCACTCCCCCTCCCTTTCATTTTGCTCTCCTTCTTCTAAACTGTTTTCTTTTCCTTATTGAGCAACATATCTCAGTGCTTCAATGGACAGTTAAACCCTTCGCTCCGAAGACGTAATGTATTAATGTATTTTCTATTCATGTCAGCTTCAGGTAATCTGATTTGGCCTAAGAGAGAGCTGAGACTTTTCAAACTGATGGGTTTGGATATAGTGTTCATGAACATCTTTCACCACATGACTTCTTCTAAAGTGAAAACAAATCGGTTGATGGAAGGAAGAAAAAATATGGAAAATGCCATCAAAAGAGTGAAAAGACCTCCTCATGACAATCCGTGTTTTCTGCTGCATACACATATCAGTTTACAGACTACCTCTGAAATTGTGTGGCATATGAGGCTATTATTATGATTATTCTTACAATTACTTTGTTATTATTTCTATTATCATAATTTCCATACGACTTTATTTAGCTCTAGACAAACTTTTTGAACTGGAGGTGAAGGCCTTCATTAATGCACTTATTAGTATGGTACTCTTCAAAGCTGATTAAAATCGTCTGGTGAAAGCTAGAATAACCTATAAAAACAAGTCAGCTAAGTGAAATAATTAACTTCCTTCAGTATTGGTGATTTTTTTTTAGCTTACTTTTCACCCCAACACAAATGTTTTCATTCCTGGATGATCTCGGTTATGTAAAAGGTTGCTCAGGGTTATATTTAACTCCCTCAACTCAAAATGTCTCTCCAGTATTAAATACTGTAAAGACAACAGTAAGTGTTACTATGACTTCATCGTGCTGAAGAGACTTTCACAACTGCATCTTATTTCAGCACTGCATGTTTATATATGTAACAGGTTTTCCTTAAATTCCTAGCAACATAACCTGAAACACTAATGACATTCACTTAATAATGTTGTAAACAGTTTAATGCTAGATATTTATGACTCACTTTCAGCCGAGTAAAATCGTGACAACTGTGGTGGTTATGGTGGCAGTGTAATAGTGGTAACTGTGGTACTATGGTGGCCGTAATTGTAGTGGCAATGGTGATAAAGTGGTCGTGTTGACTAGTGGCTATGGTGGCAGCGTTGTGGTGTTAATCGTGGTGGTAATGAGGGTACTTTAATGGTGGAAATCATGGTTATAATGGAGGAAATGCGATGTCGGTAATTGTGTTGGTTATTTTGGTAGTGTGGTCGTGGTAATCGGTGTTGTAAATGTGATCCTGGGGTGGTGGAAATGATGGCAGTGTGGTGCTTGTGGTGATAATGTAAGTCTGCGGTACTAAGGTGATGATAATGATGGCAGTTTGGTGGTGAAAATGTTAGTAATGTTGTATCGTAGTGGTGATAATGAGTGCAGTATGGTGGTGGTGATGGTAAAGATGGTAATGTGGTAGTGGTGTGGTGGTGGTGGTGGTGGTGGTATTGACGGTAGTGCGGTGGTGTGGTACTGGCGGTAGTGTGATGGTGGTAATGGTGGTAGTGTGCTACGAGCTCAGTACTTCTACAGTGAACTGAAATGTAAATGGCGTGCTTCTCTCAGGTAGGTGCAGTCTGTTTGTTGGCAGCCAGGAAAATCCTATCTGCGCCTGCGTCCGATTTGTTCGTGAGGTGGAAGCTCGTTCCGGTTGTCTCAGCTTGAGTGACGTGATCCACTCATTCAGTCTGGACCATGTGTATCATAGCCCAGGGGAAGAATGGAACTTGGCAAATATATATGTTTCCCTCATTGAGCCTCTTGCAGCCTTCTCCCATTAACTCAAATGACAATGAAACAGATTTCATATAACTGCTCGTATGTGTGTGTGTGTGTGTGTGTGTGTGTGTGTGTGCAAAGGGTCGAGGAGGAATGATGATCATGAGACGTTTTGTGGTGTGTTGGGAAGTACTTCTTTGCTCTGTTTCTTTGTGATGATGGGTGGTGCAACATGCAGTTACTTGAGGCTGGATCCTGTGGTGGGCAGTGATTTATGCACCACTGATGTAAGTCTGGGCCTCGACTGGCAGTATTTTTGTTCTATAGTGCAAGTGATCTATATTTCTGGTCTTTGAATGTATTGTTTCAGACACATACCACAGCATATACTGTATACATAAATACATGGATAGATGGATATACGGATAAAGAAAACACACACACACACACACACACACACA
>JAGKTI010017252.1:0-18675 GCA_018397915.1 Birgus latro | reverse complement strand
TTTCTTCATTGCTTCCACCACTTCCATCCTGGTGATTTCTTCCTCTCTTCTCACAACCCTCCTTCTCCCTGCCATTCCCCAGCCACTTATACTTGCACTACTTTCATTCTCTATGTTCAACAGTTCATTAAAGTGTTCTCTCCATCTGTTTACTTTTTCTCCCTTCTCCACTAGTAATCTACCATTTTTATCTTTCACACCCCCACTGATTTCGTTGGCACCCTGTCTAGCTCTCTTTACCTCCTTCCAGAACATTTTCTTACATTCCCTCCACTTTGCACTCAAATTCCTTCCAAACTCCTCATCCACTCTCTTCTTACTCTCTCTTACTAATCTTTTCACCTCTCCCCTCCTCACTACATATAACTCTCTCGTCCGTCTCTCAGCTTCTTCGTCGCCCCTGTTTCTCATCCACTCATTATATGCTTTCTTCTTTTGTAAATAATAATAATAATAATAACACGTAAGACCAGATCGACAAATCGGTAGTGTTCTCACAGACACTGTAATGCTTGTAAAACATTGGACACCATATTAATCACTGTCATATAATGCTACATGCATATTAAATATCCAATATTAAACTGTTACCCATGATGTTGTTACCAACCTATTTGTTTGGTAGCTGTATGCTGAACTCTTTAGTGGGAATGAACAGAGTGAAGTGAACCAGAAACAATCAACCCTAGGACGTTTCTGGCCCACCCAAGCTGGCCAGGCTGAACACGGCGACAGAGAAGGCCTGTGCAGTGTTCCTCTGCTGAAGAGACATGGCGCACAGTCCACTCATTTATAAACTATTAGGCATTCGTTGAATTTACACTAGTAACATAACCCTAGCAAACGGATATTGGCAAAAAATATACCTTACTGGAGGGTCCAGAGGTGTTCAGTATATTAATTACGGCATGCAATAATTACTGGTTACAATATTTTTCATTGTTGTCACATGTCACCAGACTCACTCAGGCAGTTGACGGTACACAAGGGAGAGAAGTCAACGTAACGGTTTGTGCATTGTGTGTGTAGGCTGCTCATATCGTCAAAGCCACATCCGTCCTACAACTGGTGTAAGTCTCGATGGCTCAGCTGATAATTATGTCACTGCTTTTTCCCCAACAGTCACGCAGAAATGATTTTTGATATGCCCATATACAATACTGATTCGTGTATTTCATTCAGTGAACACACACACACACACACACACACACACACACACAGTCGTTATTCATTTCCAAGTTGACAGTGGCCACATCAGGTATACCGGTATGCACTTCGAGTAGGATGATGTTAAGTATGACTGTAGATGTTTACCATGTTTTGATGTGTATTCAATAAACACTGTGTGAAACATCGATGGGGATTGTGGCCCGAAATGCCAGTGATGAGTATTTGAGTGTGCCATGGTGTGTTGTGTGTGTGTGTGTTCCTGTTCGTATGTGCGTTTCATACTACCTTCTCACGCAAGTGTAGGATTTTTCCACAAAATAAATATATCCAAAGTTCTACTGCAATATACGCTGGTCAACAATTGAGGATAACGTGATTTTCAAACAAATCCAACCATTATGGTTTTTATATTTCATGCAGAATCAAATTGTTATAAATATACGCTGTGTCTGATCCTGTATGCACAAAACATGACAACCTTCTACAACACTGCGCCCTTCCTTACCACTGCACCCTTCCTATACCCTGCCTTTACATTCCCGATCTTGCCTGTCTTCCACACCTCCACCACCACCAACCCTCTGCCCCATTCTGCTCCACCAGTTAGCCAGAGATGTCCACAACTATCTACAGTATGCCAGACATTGCCGTTACTTTTGTGTGTGCTCTATACGTGAAAAAAATGTGCACTGTGACACACACAAACATACTGGTGTAGGTGGCATAGACATGGAGAACAGGAGTGTGTGGATGATGGCATACGGTCGTGAAATCAACTGTGAAACAACGGTCACAGTAGGGTGGTTTTATGTATTGCATCGAAACCCTCAGTTATCAGCGCAGTATTAAGTGGACACAAAGGTGCATATAACATTCCACATGTCAACACTCATCACAAACACCACAGCAGGAATCACCACATCATGAAATTACGTTTTAAAAATGATCTTGGAGACTTTTAAAGTTTATAATTGGGATTTACCGTATTATTGCTTGTCAGTCAGTCAGCAGCATTTTTTATTACATGATGACAATACGGTATGATGATGAAAAGCTAATATACAGTTTAATACGTCGGTCATCTTATGATCCCATTCGTTCCATTATCAGTGTGGTTAACCTCTGATGTTCATATCGAAAGGTGTTTGTGCTGGCAGGCAGAAAACTAGACAGGAGCAACCTATCTTGGAAGGAACAGTATGCGGGCCCTGGCCTTTGGTTCCTTCTTCCTTGCTAAAAAAAAAAAAAAAAAAAAATCAAATGGCCTCCCCACCAGTTTGTGAGGTGCGCCGGAACTATCAGTCACCTCCCGACCAGAACGGCTCTTGCTCACGCTGGTGTCCTGGAAACTGTGCTTTCTGACTGTACTAAACTTCAAGATGTATCATGTGCTCTTTTTCTAAACATCTACCCCCCAACTTATTTCTGTGACATGGCCAATAACTCTCCTACCAGTAATAAATTTGTTTTAACTCTTATGAATTACGTGAATTATATATACCGTTTTGTTGTTGGTAAAAGCTTAACTGTATTGCACATTTTGCACAAAATGCCACACCAAAAACGTCTGAGTAAATCTGCAGTTTATTAAAAAAAAGTTTAGGTGAAGTTAGTAATCTTGTGACAAGTTCCATGTTGGTTATGATTTTAGGAACCCAGTCAGGCCTTACGTAGGGGAAAGATTGTGCCTGATATTTAACGCTCCATTCTTTCAGTTCCCCCTCAATTGCTGTTTATTCTTGGAAGTAGCCATTGACTTTAATGCACTGTTCTGTAAAGTTACTACATTCCATATTTAACTGATGAAACTTCCCTACACAAGTCCTTCATTTTACTACCAATTTTAATGCTAAATACGTTTGAGACAGAAATCGTCCTTGTCATTTCAGCCCCATGATTGTTACTTGGGGAAAGTTTGAAGTAAAAACCACTCACAGGAGAAAATTAAATTTACTTCCCACAATTACATTAAGTACAGCCATTACACATTAGATATTTTAAGATAACGTACCAAGCCGCACGTTAAAGATATGCAAGAACACCTCTCACGTGCTCTGCTACTCCTCCCCTCGTCTTGTCAAAACCGTTGGCTCTACCTTACCTCAGTGTAGACACCTTTACACATTCCTTCATTCTTCCGTGGTGATTCTGTGGCTTCCAGACCTCTTGGTACTGTTATGTTACTAATTGCTTAATGGAGTTTGTTCATTTGTATGGAGTCGATGTTTAGTCCTTATTACTTTAACCCTTTCGAAGAGCTCTTGTTTTATTGAAGTTAAACCTTCCTTCGTCCAGTGGGAGTTTGTACCGTTGGGATCTTGAAAAACTGTACTTACATGAGGACACGGCTGGTGATATGGCAGATATCATTAACCATTCACCATAGTTAAGACTTCAGTTACCTCTCATCCACGTAGTCGAAATCATTGGACCCTCACTTTTTAACTCATTCACGAGGTATAGGAAAAAGAAGTCACTGCCTTCAGTCATGACCAGGAGCATTAGTAGTTGATGCACCGACTTATACCGTCCCCCGCCCCCATGCCATTTAACACCTGGAAAGAGCATTTTCCTGTTAAATTACGAATAAATTTACAGTATAAATCCTGCCTATTATCGTAAAAACAAGTTAACGTAGTGATTCTTTAACTAAAATTTCATGCCAACTAAAACAAAACTTGACTAATTGGACATCAAAAGCTAAACAAAATGCATATGAAGAAAAACTAAAGTATACACACATTAATATTACATTTATACAAAATACAAAATGGCATACTGTACTTACTTTTTAGTAAAAACTCCTCAAACAGTGTTTCCCCTTTGGTTTTGAGAACTAGAATGCTCCTGCACTGTTCTCTAACCCCCCACATACCTTCGGTTCCAGATTTCCAGCCAGTCATTTGCAAGTTCCAGGTCCAGGCTTCGAATCTCGCTCAGTCGTGTTCAGTGTAGCATTCAAACCTTCGAATCGTGGCCAGACATATTCAAAACTGCCATTCAAAGCTTCAAATCTAAAGAACCCCCACACACGACCAATATTATTTGTCAATATTTGGTATTGATCAGTGTTATTGATCGTGTATGGGTTATGACATCAAAATGAATATATTGAGGATGTCAGTATTACTGTTGGTGTGTGGTAGCCTCAGTAACATTTATCAATATTTTCCCATCAGTCAGTATCCATGCTTTGATGTGTGCAGCTTGACGTCAGTTATACAAATGAATGTACTATTATTAAACTGTGTGTGGCCGCCGGGGATTTTAAAGTTGTTGCCGTCAGTATATTGATGTCAGTGTTATTGATCGTGTGTGGGGGTCTTAAGCCAGTCATTTTCATAGAAGTTCAAAGCATGGAATCGTAGTCAGTCATGTTAAAAAATGACAAAGCTTTAAATCTGAGCGAATTATTTTGACAGGTGAAGTTCAAGGCCTCGAATCGTAGTCAGCCATTTTCAAACGCGTGATTTAAACATTTTTTTTTCGATTCAGGGTTTCGAGAGATGGTTCGAAATTGGAATGTTCTGGATCCTACATTTTTTGGCACAAGGGCGAATCCAGAATTTTCGAACCGGAGGGGATAGATAGGTAGATACGTGAGATAAACAGATGGGTAGATGTATAGACAAAATATAAATAGGTAAACATGAACATAGGTAGATATACAAAGGCGTGTGGTAGATAGGTAGATAGATAGACTGATAAGTATAGATAAACCCCTTCATTCTGAGGACGCAGGTTTAAATTTATGACTGCTTTTGCCACACGATTTTTCAATCTATACTCTTTCCATAGCACTTCTTCGTGACTGGCCCAATTCTCGTCCATTTGCATTGACAGTTATACTACGGCTCTACATTCTTTAAATAGCACTTCTTCGTGACTAGTATTAGACTTCGCATTAAAGATGGAGAGATGGCAGTTTTGGGACATATTATTATTATTATTATTATTATTATTATTTTCATCATCATTGTCCTCCTCCTTATCATCATCATCGTCATTATCATCATCGTGCTTCACCTTCTCCTCCTCCTCCTCCTCATCCTCCTCCTCCTCCTCCTCATCATCATCATAATCAACATCATCATCGTCATCACATTATTCTCTTCCTCCGCTTCTTTATATGGTTATTATAACGATTACTATTGTTGATCATGAACCCCTTGGACTGCAGGGAGACCAAATTGCCTATTTTGCAGTCCACCATCCTCCTCTCGGGGCCTAGGGAGGATAGGGAGGGATTTGGGAATATTTTTAAAACTAAGCAGAGGAACCAGCCAGTTATATCATTGCGACCATCCAAAATTCTCGATAGTAGCACCAAGAAAATACAGATGAACTCGAGATGAAGCGGTTTCGTAGGCAAATTACCCAGACAAAGCCATTAATTAATTCCCTTCACCATGAGGACATATTTTCTTTCTATTTCTTCAGTTTTCAGAGGATTTGGAACCTTTTTTGCTGACATTTTCATACACCAGTTGTTTGGAGCAAGTGTTGTTAGATTTGAGCTAGTTTAGCTATGTCTGCTAATATGACGTCATTGGCAGGTGGTTGGTGTGGCTCAGGTGATCCTCTTACCGGAATTTTACTTATTTCTTACAATTTCAGTGATGTCATAAAATTTTGATATATATATCTTGGAATTTCCTTGCGAGATCACGCTTGCTTGTAATGTAGCATTCTGAGTTTTTGATTAGCGACGTCCGCTAACATAACTTTGGCAACGGGCAGGTGGTAGGTGGTCGGTCATATATCTGGAATTTTACCCCATTTTCCCAAGTCCTGGCGATAATATAACGGTTTTCAGATATACTCTATCAATTTCCTAGTGAGGTTGTGGTTATAGCGACAGTGGAACATTTTTTTTACTTGCGTTTCGAGATTTGAGAACAAGTTAGCCATTGTGATTGGTGGCGCTGTATTGGTGACGTCATCTCCCGGAATGGCGATGGTCGTGGCGGCTCTCTCGGGGGTCCATTTTCATCCTTCCCATCACACCGTTTGAGTGGTTCCCCGCCCGCTGTTGAACCCGATCTTCCACCTACATGACCCAGGGAGGAGGCTGAGGTAAGAAAATACGGGTTTTCTGATTTAAATACGTGCGAATTAGGCAGTGTGAAATTACGTTTTTTTTTCTTAGTTTGAGTTTTGAATCTTGCCATCTTGCTAGGGATATATTTGAGGCTTCTACATTGTCTCCGTAGGTTTTTATTTTTACCTAAACCACCCACTGGAAATTTTTAGGTGGGGAAGTAAAAGAATAAGATTGTAAAAAGGAAGAAATGAGGATATATGGGAATGCAGTGTTCACCCTTTCTCCATGTATTTTAAGCATTTTCCCCATTAGAAAACTTAAGGGAAATAAACCTTTTTAGATAATTTTTTAGTTTAAGGTACTATTGATTTTAGACGTAAGATAATGGCTGATTTTAAGTTATTTTACGTTCATATTTATTTCCCTAATTCCATTTCATGTTTGTGGCTTTCTGTATTAACTATTTTTAAATCCTATCTCTTGCCAGACGCCTTCATATCGCCCTGTCCCCTGCCATATCACTGCCCTTCCCCCAGCTCACACCTCCCTCTCATATCTCTGCACTCCATCCTTCCATTTCATCCTCGGCCCTTTCTCCCTCTATTCAAATTTACAGCCAGACGCCGTAAGTCCATATAGGGAGGCAGTTTGGCCTTTGTGGTAATGCTGTGGTTATAATGAATGCCGATTTATGACAGTTTTTAGTGAATTTTCCAGTTCATTATACAAACATCTTACTGACACCCTAATCCTGCAAAGGGTGCCTGTCGCTGTCACCCATCATTTGCCTACCCTTCCCCCAGCACACTCCCCCCTTCCTCGTATACCTCTCGACTCAAAAAACGTGGTGGGGAAAATTAGCCATATACCTCATTATAAAAAAAAATAATCAATCTGAATTTAACAGTTCAGCGTATTAAATGATTCGAGAAAGCTATGCAAATCATCTGCCACAGGAACAAATTATGAACATGGGGTTTAAAAAAATACAGTAAGATATCAGCATAGTATATTTTATTTAAACTGTCCAGACTAAATATATGAACATAGGATTAAATATATCAGTTTCGACATATCGCCAACCTTGTATTTTTGTAAACTGGCAAAACGAAAGTGGGCATAAATGGTAAAAATTCAGTACATCAACCTAATAACAGTCCATCAATATTTACGAATATGAATTATTTATAGTTAGGATGGAGTTAGGTTGATTTTATGTGGACATGAGTGAGATTGACGAGGAGAGTGTATGTGAGGTGGAGGGGGCGAGAGGGAGGGGGAGGCCGAGGATGAGATGGAGGGATGGAGTGGAGAGGTATATGAGAGAGGGGGGTGTGAGTTGGGAGCGTGGTAGTGAAATGGCAGACAGAGTGACATGGAGGCGATTTGTTTGTGGCCACCCCGCTCGGGATTGAGGCGTCTGGCAATAGATAGATAGATAGAAAGCTTGTAAAAGTTTAGTACAGTATTGTCAGCCTATCCACACCCTATATCCACCCATTTTTTATGATTATCAATGCAGGTGTGTATAGGTAAGATGAGGTTGTTAATATTATGCCATGAAAGTTTGTAACATTTTAAGAGTATTAGTGTTGTCAGCCTAACCACACACTATATAATTTTTTACGATTATCTCTGCAGGTATTTATAGGTAGGATGGTGTTACGTTAATTTAATGCTAACCTGTTGTATTTTCTATGGGAGATGCACTGAAATGGTACTCAGAATGAAACTTAAAAATCCAACCATTTTTAATAGAATGGAGGGATGGAGTGGAGAGGAATGAGAGGGGGGTGCGAGTTGGAGGGATGGCGGTGAGGTGGCGGGGGACAGGGCGGCATGGAGGCGATTTGTTTGTGGCCACCCATTACGTGATGTGTGAGCTGGGGGCAGGGCAATGAAATGGCAAGGGACAGGGTGACATGGAGGTGATTTGTTTGTGGCCACCCTTTATTGGGTTGTCATTAAGGCATCTGGCAATAGATAGAATTGTGGGACATCTTTATGCAAATTATATACGATTATGGGCATTTAAGAACAGTATTTAATCAACCTAACCTTGTCATCTGCGAATTTTTACTTGTGGAATTTATAGCTTAGGGAGTGAAAATGGTGGTCAGAATTAGAATGGAAAGCCAGTAAAATTATCGGTACAGCCAAAAACAGAATTACAAGATTAATTATTTTTTTTAGTAAACAATTGACACTTCTATGGTATTCTTGTCGCAGATTTTACAAAGACGACCAAACCTAGCCTTCAGGAGTAAAATAAATCTTGATAATTCCGTAGAAGACACATCTTAGAATTGCCAAAAATGCTGTAAGATATGGATCAGTTTCTCGTAATTCTGGTTTTGGCTGGAACGATAATGGAAACGAAAAGTCCATTGCAAAAGAACGTAGAATTGTAAGTTTTTTGTTTATGGAAGAGAAACTGCTTATTTTACATGTCTAATTTATATTTGTATACATAAAAAGTCCAGTAGGTCAGTAATTTTTTTTTTATTCATTTGCCATTCAGTTTTTGCCAGAGTAAGGTAAGAATTCCACATTTAGCATTCAGGTTTTGCCAGATTACAAAAAGGTGAGATCCATTTCCATTGTTTTGCCAGAATAAGATGAAATTGCCCCATTTTCCATCACTTGGCAGAATCCAGCCCCATTTCCTCAGTTTCTTTTACAAATACGATAAAAGTGGAGCCCCATTCCCTGTATCAGTTTTGTCAGAACATGAAAATGAAACCCACAGTCTTTGACGCCTGGAAATAACTACCTGGGTCTCTTACTTTTAAACCCGACTGTAGTGTTGCTTCAGAGGGGCAGATGAGATACATAGTGTTTTAATAATGTGTCCAGGCAGCGGAAAGTTGTTAGACAGCAGGGCATTACTGATCTCTCTTTAAATATCAAGGTTGGGAATTGACAGCACTTACCATTACTGATCTTCCTTCAAATGCCAAGGTTAGGACTGTAGCATTGTTTTTGGTTAGATCAAGCCGAGGCAGCAAGAAATTGAGGGACAGTACTTAAAATAATTGCTCTTTTCAAAAATACGGAGTTTAGGATCACGATGTTTTTCAGTTAGGTTAGATCCCATTACGCTTGCCATGTGTAAGTGTGGCAAGAGTGTACGGAAAAGTAATGGCCACTCAGAGTATTTTTGAATAGTTCTTGCCTTAAAAATTGTGGCGTTTCTCGATATAAGGATAGTTTGAAAGTCTTGTGGGGAATTTCATTGTCCATCTTGAGCCAAAAGACTACCAAAAATAATCGGAACCATATCAGTTGTGATATTATTACTACATAAATTAATGCTACTTTTCACATTTGATTACGATATGGGTTGATATAACTGGTTCAGTCAAGGGCCACTTGGCCTAAAATCACACACACTGCCCTTTTAAAGCTTGCCCTCTGCTCTCTCAGTAGTACTCTGCTTTCCATTAGGGGTAGTATGGTATCTTTGCCACACGTTTCATTTCAGTATTTGTTTCACTTAATGTATCCTTGCTTCAATGTGTTAACGTTGTATGCTGCGTTCTTTGTTGCACTTGGACTGTGATTTGGTGAGAGCATTGGTGTTTCATTGGCCTGGCATGTATGAAATGGAATGAGTCACAGCAAATGTAAACACTGGGCAGCCATCGTAACCCATGTCTGTTGGCTCGTGGGAAACGTTGAACACAGTTATTGTATTAGGAAATTTCACCATTATTGCAAAACTGGGTCAACGTTTAGTTCATTCTGTTGATTTCTTGCCAACAAAAACTATGACAGAGGCTTGATAGTAGAAATTAAGTTCTGATTATACGTTCTGTACCCTTTACTCCTGTAAGGGGTGGCCACAAACATATCACCTTCATGTTGTCCTGTCCCCTGCCATTTTGCTACCCCACCCCCAGCCCACACCTCCCTCTCATATATTTTATAATTGGTACAGATGTGCTTTCATTTTGGTTTTCACTTTTTGACTGCATTCATAATTGTGTTCAAGATTTCCTATTTTTTATTGATATTTTGAATCATGCCTCTTACATGTTGGGTTTTCTTTCAGGATCGACAGACAAGGTTGAAAAGAATGTAGAGTGGAAGAGACCGTCCTTGAGTGGAAGCCAGAGTGAAATAGAAGGAACGTGATGAGCAGATAGGAACGGAACAGCCTCAAGAGGAGTGGAGAGGAACGGAACAGCCTCAAGAGGAGTGGATAGGAACGGAACAGCCTCAAGAGGAGTGGAGAGGAACGGAACAGCCTGAAGAGGAGTGGAGAGGAACGAAACTCTCAGAAAATGAAGACAGGATTGAGGATAGAAGGCAGTCTGTGGCATCAGCAAGACTTCAAAAAATTGCTGGTAAGAAATTGAATGTTGCATCAATCTACTTTGCACATCAGTTAATTTAGCTCGTTAGTGCTAAGAAATTTGCCTCCTTGGTGATAGGTCAGTTTAGCCGTATTTCAGCGATGTCTTGAGTTTACTCCTACTGATTCCATATGATTTTGATTTAGGAAAGTCCATAGGTCCTTCATCTGTCAATAAATCTTTCCCCTTAACTTGGCCCAGTCCATAGTTTCTACTGTAACTTGGCCTTATAATTTTCATAACTTAGTTCTGTCCCTATTTCTTCTACCTGACTTGGCCCAGATTTCTTTATCAACTTATTTCACATTAACTCAGACTTAGAAATTGTGTTAAGGCTCTTCATCTTTTCCATAGCACCTTTTCTTGAGTCATACCTTGGTGTTATAACCTCCTGTTGCAACTTTGCTTTAAGATGTGCCTTGATCATCTGGACCTCCTTTCCCTCCAGTCCAATGAGCCACGCTTCCCTTCACTCATTGAAGGCTCCGGAATCCTTTATCTGATATGCCAAAAATCTTTAACTCCATTACGTAGCTTCATATAAACGTATCCGATAGTGTGCGTTGATCTGGACAAAAACAGCTCATTGTTTTTGCCACTGAGCAAAAATTCTCTAAAGGTAGAAACTGTGAGCCAGGCCAAGGTGAAAGTTTTAATGGGTCAGATACTGGGATTTACCTCCATTTATTGTATCAGTATTTAGTGCGTTTGCGCTTAAAGATCGTATGCATAACGCCTTCGACACTGACCATCTTTCCTGAGCTGCGTGAAATAGTCTGGAGATAGGAGGAAAGGTATAACATCCAAGTGAAGAGGATAATTCTCTTTTGATCCCTCTAATTAGGCAGCGTGCTTTGTCAGCTTATCCTTACTGCCTCCAGACAATTTTATTCAGTTTAAGAAAGGCCTAGTACGGGCATACCTCGATATACGATACCCCTAGATGTGATACCCTGGCTGGGGGTAGATTGATTTTTTTTTTTATACCGATATTGATGTTTTGGATTAAAATTGTGTTTAGGTTGATGTATAAACTTTTCAGAGTTATATCAATGTGTTTCAGCCACAGGTGGGGTGAACATTGTCATTTTGGGGTACAGTTTACTAAGCTTGATTTTTTTCTAAACATATATTTGATGATTTTAGATTTTATTTGTGGGTTTTTGAGAGTTTACAGGTGTCAGGCTTCTTTTACAGCTGTTAGGCCATTTAGATTGACTTTAAACTTGTTTTTGGACTTATCTGGGTGGGCTTGGACTTGGCTGGGGGGGGGGACCCAAGGCTTAAAAACACATCTCATTACTTTACATGGTGGGTTTTTACCTAATGAATTGCATTGTTAAACTGGGCTATTCATGTATTGAAGGGGTTAAACAAACTGGAAATTAGTGGCAGGACCCTAATTTTTAAAGTAGTTTATCAATTGCCTGTGGTGGTTTGATCAGCCTGCATCCCATACTACAGAATGCATTCAGCAACCATATCAGAAGGCCAAATGAGAAAATAATAATAGGGTCGGCATTCCACTTTGGTTTCGGGTTTAACCATATGTCGTACAGTTTTTAAAGGCTCCAACCTGCTTGCATAAGTCTGCCCTTGACACTTAATGGTGGTTCTCCGTGCTGCTTGATATGTGGCAGCCTCCCTGTTCAGTCCCATATACCTTGTTGCAGGTCTTTTTCAGCCTGCCTCCAACACCAACCCCTGACATTCAGTTCACATCCTGTGCACCCAGTTGTGGTTTGATGTGTGGACTGAGGATAGCCCTATGGTCCTACGCTCCTGATGGGTTAGGCTTCCCTTGCCCATCCCATAATCAGTTTGGACACAGCCTCATTAATTGGTTAAGGAAGCTCCCTAACACCTTTTCCTAAGTGATTCATTTTGCTTACTGCCTACAGTGCTATGTAATTCATTAATATTGCCATACTCTGCTAGGTAACAAAAGGATTTTGTGTGGAAGAGTTATTTAGGAAATATGTGCTGGAGGTGGGGCTGAAGCAGCTCTGTGCCTGGAGTGAGGAGTGGTTGGAAGAAGTTCAGGGAGCTGTTGCCTCTCCTGACATTGAGAGGGCTCTTCCTACGTGCTAAGGGTTCTTTGTATGCAGCATGTGTCAGGAGTGTAATGCTGTATGGTAGTGAGACCTGGGCAGTAAAGGAAGATATTTCCAGGCTGGAGCATACAGAAGTGGCAATGATTAGGTGGATGTGCAGTGAGTGCAAGCCCTGAGAGTGGCTAGGTTTATGATGGAAGAGTTGAGGAGTGTATTGGTGTTGTGATGAGAGAGAGAGAGTGAGATGGTTTGGGGATGTGGAGAGGATGGGGGAGGATAACTTGAGTACAGAAAGCATTGGGGGAAGGGTTGCAAGAGGTACACCAAAGACGACCTGGGACGGGGTAATTGAGTATCAAGAGGGAAGCTGGCAGAGTTTGAGCAGCTTGGAGAATTTCCTTTAGGTGACAAAGACTAACATTCAAGCCTTCAAAAATGAACGAATGATATCAAAGAATAAAACAGCATGGAAGGAGTGTTGGGGAGCCTTCTTACCTGATGAGAATATGGACCTTTGTAATTTTACTCTTGCTTTCACCTGACTGTCTCTCTGGTGTTTTGTCATTTAGTGCAGTCATATAATTTAATGTTTTTGTTGTTTAATGGTGTTTAGTCTAGTTTTATAATTAGTTTGTTTATTGGTGTTTAGTGCAGTTTCATAATTAGTGTGGTTTATTGGTCTTGTTTAGTGTCTCTATCTATTTCGTTTAGTGCAGTCTTATTATGGTTTGTAGTTTGTCATTTAGTGCAGTCTTATGATTATGGTTTTGTTTATTGGTGTTGTCGTTTAACCCTCTTGTTACCAATTGACGCAGGCTGCATCCTACTGCGCGCAAGTACTTGGTACAGTACACACACACACACACGATAGTTCATAAACAATTTATCCTCACACCGTTATGCGTCGATGTTTTTTTCCTGTAATCGTGAATAAATGCACTTGCTTATGATGTAAAAAAGATAGCTGAATGTAAATTATGCCTTAATTAATTTTTTTTCTTGAGCTTTATTCAGTTTTTTCACAGAAATACAATTTATTGGTAAATGTTACTGAGAAAAAGGTATGAGGAATGTATTTGGCTACATTTTGGTGTACAAATAATTACTGTAGGTCAGTTAGGGCTGCTTTTACGGGATGTGAAAGGAAATTATGCTTGAGTAAAGCCCGCAGCACACTGACTGGGGCAGTGGGGTGACGCTGGGTGCGGCGTGGGCTGAGTGCAGCAAAGGAATACACAGGAACGCAAGTAGTGCTTTGTTCTCGTTCAGAAATCGTTCCATAATGCAAAAACTGTCCATTTCGTTCGACGCAGCCGGCATCAACTGGTAACGAGCAGTTGAAATGCGTGCAGACGCAGCCTGTGTTTTCTGGTGACGAGTGTTTGAAATTTGCACAAAAGGGTTGATGCAGCTGTACATATACGGTTTTTGTCTTTTAGTGCAGTCTCATAAGTACTGGCTTGTTGTTGTCATTTAGTGGTTTTGTAGTTATTGTCAGAGCAGTGTTTTATAATCACTACTTTCTTTTTAATTTAGTGCAGTGTTTTATCGTAATACATTGCCGTAATTCACATTTGTCATTTTCACTGCATGGAAAGCCTCGGAATCCTCACAGAGAAATTACTAGATCTTGCAGTTTCTTGGGTAAAATTATGTAATCTTCCAGGATATAGTTGACCTGCATTGGCAATTTGCGTATACGGGGTGTTATTTTCAGAGGCTCCTTAGTGCCACTTCGTTAGCAGTTTGTGTAATGGAGTGTTTTCAGAAGCTCCCTAATGCCTCTTCTTTAGTTTATATGGTGCATTTTCCCTAACACCTCGTCTTTAGCCATTCGTATGGTTCATTTCCCTGAACACTTTGCGATTTGCGTACGTTATGTATTCCCCAAGTTATTTATGCATGTTTTTTCAGTAAAAGGGAAAAATTTACAATGCCACTTTTTATCCAGCCTAAAATTGCCATAGTCTTGTTATGGTGGATTAAAATGATGCTAATCACAAAGAAGTGCGTTGGAAAGGATGTAGAGGCATAGTATTGTCTTACCCTGCCACTGAGATGTAAAATAAACTGCAAAAAGACAAAGCTCCGGGCCTAGTTAACGTAAAATGAGTATAGATAAGATGCAATACACAGTACTATGCAGAATAACTGGCCACGAAGAAGTGCGTTGGAAAGGACGTAGAGCCACAATATTGTCTTAGCCTACCACTGAGCTACGTGAAATATTCCAAGGACAAAACTCTGGGCCAGGTTAACTTGAAATGAGTATAGATAACAGATGCAATAATAACTAAGGAAGATGTGTTAGGCCAGTAAGAATGTTATTGGTAGTGTTTTACATGTCTGAATCACCTGTTATATATATATTTTTCTTTTTTCAGGATATGCCAAGACTGATATGAGAGAAGATGGTTGTGGAATTTGGAGGTGAAGATAGAAGATTGAAAAGTTGAACTAGGAGTGAAGATATCTTTTTGAACAAGGTGTAGTAAAGATGTGGACAACAAGTATGAAACCTGATGTAGCTGCTGCCATCATACGTGGCCTCGACATCTTCCAAGGTGAGACTTAACTTTCTCTTTGACACATTGCTTTAATTGCTTGTTACCTCAAAACAAGTTAATTTTATGGGCAAAAAAAGTCAGTTGGTGTAATGGCGAGTTTATCTATTGGTCTGTAGCCAGATGCCTTGATCTCATAAAGGGTGGCCACAAACAAATCTCCATGTCTCCCTGCCCCAGCCATTGTGCTGCCCTCCCTCATCTCATATACTTCAAGTTTATGTGCTCCAGTGTTGTCCCATGAGAAGCGTAGGAATCCGGGGCTAGGCAAGTTAGTGACCAGCCTCTCTCATCCCTGAGTTGTATTACATGAGCAATAAACCCCCAACCAACTTGCACTGGGTCAGTCTGATTGGAGTGCCTTAATTACTAAAAAATAATGAATTTTAATACCCAAAGCAAAAAATAGAAAATGCACATAGGTCTGTAATGGGTTGAAAATGAGGTGATTCAGGTTCACTTAATGGTTACTTAATGGAAGGAACTTTGTGCCTGATTGTTCCTCCCAGGGTTGATGGCAGCCAGGCATATACTGTACTTGGTATTATAATGTACAGTGACTTGACATTAGTATTGAATTTGCACACTTCCTATTGTTTATAAAGGCTTGCACATCGGCTGTAGTCATGTAATGGTGGCTTTCCATACTGCTCAATCTCTAGTAGCCTCCCTCTTCAGTCTCTTACCCATAGTCACACTGTTCAGTACTGTATCATTTAAAGGCTCCAACCTGCTTGCATGTCAGTCTTGGTCACCTAATGGAGGCTGTCAATGCTGCTCAATCTCAGGTAGTCTCCCATTTCAGTCACCTATCCCTGAGGTCACACCCATCCCAGATCTTTTTCAATCTGCTTTTCTGAACACTCCCCCCAACATTGCTAGTGCTTAGAAATTACTGATAAGAATGATAAAGCAGAGGTCTGATTTGTCTTTTGCCGGCTTGCTCACTACCTACTGCATTTGAGATTTTTGGTGAGAAATTCAAAAGGGAAGGTTAAAGCCATTCTGACACTAGTGAGATAACAAGCATCCGGGTCATCTTATCGGTAAACGTAGCTTCGGACTTACCTTCCTCTCTCGAGCATCATACTGAGATTGTGTGGTTAGGGAACATACCAAGCCTTTCACTCCATTAGCCAGCACAAGAAAATACGAGAGTAAACTTTTGTCAGCTGCTGGCACGCATGCAGTTATGGTTACGTTTGGTTGTGAAGTAATTAACAGCTTTTGTATTCTTTGTTCTTGCTACTTAGTGAAATGGCAGGCAGGATGATGTGGAGGCAATTTGTTTGTGGCTACTCCATACGAGATAGTTCATAAGACCCCTTGCAGTATCCATGAAGTCCTTTGTTGTCCAATCAAAAGGGTAGGAGCCCTGGGCTAGGCTGTTGAATCCTGAAAATATAGCGATACATTTTATGGGACACATTTCATTGGACCACCTTACCCCACTGGTCAACCAGGCATCCAAACAGTAACTTAAATTCCATCAGTGCGTCTTATTCCTTTCCAATTGTTGTTTTTATTTTTCAAGACTCCAATCCAATGTAACTACAGATCTTTTACACCAGCTTGGCCCAAATTTTTGTTCTTCAGCTTGATTAACATCGCTTGGTGGCAGCAGGTCTAAATCCTTTCCCCAGCACTGTCCTGACTGGCGTCATATTCTGCTGCAAATCTGTTCTTGTATCTCAGGATTTACGATGGAGAGAGGTCAGTTTTAGGGCAGGTTGGAGTATAGCTTTGTATTTTCCTGCTTTCACCAGGGTGTTTTATTGTGTTTAAAATCACATTAATTTCCCACTGTATCCTGTTGCCTAGTTGTTAAATTTTCCCACATTCTTCTCTCTATAAGTGGGATATTTCAAAGGCTTTTTGGCCAAGAGCCTGCAGAGCAGTCAGCTTAATCTGAAGACTGTCCGCGTCTTTTGGCCAAACATGGTGGTAGTCCGTCAGCCGGATATTATGTGAAACATTAAACAATTGGCAGTTCTGTCTCAAGAACCACTTAAGTTGACATTTTAATGCAATATAGCCTTATCAAGATGAAATTTTACTGCAATATAGCCTTAAAGCATTACAACGGATTATTATTCTCTAAGATTGCCTGGGGTTGAAAATGAACTTATGGATATTCCTGAGTTAGCTAATTTACCATGAAGGATTAAAGCCAGAGCTACCAGACTTGGTGGACTTACTTTGGTCCCATCATAGCTTGTCTTCCAGTAGGCAGTGGCTGAGAAGTACTTAAAATTATCGTTGGTGTTCGTTATTATTCATCCTACACACCTTCATAGCCAAGTGTTTACAAATACTTCCGTTAATTTTCATGCCGCTGCTGTTCGTATAGTATCGCTCGGTTGTATCTTAGTGCCCCAACTTGCTTGTATGCATCGGCATTGGTCACGTAATGGCAACTCTCCATACTGCTTGGTCTCTGGAAGGCTCCCTGTTCAGTCCCTTACCCCTGACAGATTGTAATTCAAGTTTTGACACTTGCGGCCAAGTTAAGATAAATTAATGTAGATAAGAAAGATGTAGTAGCTAAGGAAGATGTGGTAGGAACCTCTTCAGATAGACTTGTTTGACTAACTTGCCCAAAAATTAACATCTGTCCATCTTAAATTTTTAGTAGTAGTTTGAGTTTGATGCTAGTCACAAAGAAGTGCACTGGAAAGGATGTAGAGCCATTGTATTGTCTTTTTCTGCCACTGAAACAAGAAATAAGCTGCAAAATAATGGAAATCTGGCCCAGGTTAGAGTGTTAATGGTAGTATTGTGTAAATGGGTTTGTGTGGCTGTTGCATACCAATTTTTATATATTTGCTTTTAGGATATGACAAGCTATGAAGAAACTGAAGATGGTTGCAGTAATGAAGTTGAGGTGAAAGACATGACGACATTGAAGTTGAATGAGGAGCAAAGAAGTGGACAACGAGCATGCAATAGCTTGATGTACCTGACACCAGTTCATTGGAAGTCAAAGGTTTAAGGTAAGACCAACTTCTTTTAACCATAATTGACACATTGCTTTAAAAGGGAGCCTTGTCATCCCAAAACCTTTAAGTGAAGTTGTTAATGTAACGGAACGATGTTACTGTAATGCGACAAACCTTCGTATCCCCTTAAAGATTGTCGAAGATGCTTTGCTCAGTGTTTGATTACTTAGAATGATAAAAGAATCAGATCATTCTGTAGTTCCTTTATAAAACAGGTAATTCCATATTTGCTTTATAGAAGAATCAAGTCATTCTGTACTTGTAAAAACACCATGTCCTGTACACTGGTTGTTGATCTACCCTAGTCTACCTGGTTGAGTAGACCCATCAACCACAGGCAAGCAGGGTTTCCCATGCAGTGTACTGATGTTTCCTTGCAGTTGACTGTGCCCCACAACAGCAAGGCACTAGGAAAGTGTGGTTTGGTTTCTGAGTGGATGCCACGGGTGCACTGTGGTAGGCGCGTGGTGTGGTTATGTACAGTAT
>JAGKTI010017251.1:0-18677 GCA_018397915.1 Birgus latro | reverse complement strand
ATCAAGGTTTGACCAAGGTCTATCTGACAGCGTGGTGCAGGGAAGTATGAGGAGGTTTGGCTCTGGGGTGGGCTCTGCTGCTACTTAACCAAAGGTGCACAGCTCCACCATGTGTAGACTTCTCATCAGTGTCTGCAGCATCAAAATAGTTGGGTAACTTAAGACTGAATATGAATAGTGGTGATCATCACACCCCAGGCAATAGCTAATTGTTTCCAGGTAAATTTTAGTTAGGGATCAGAGTTGATACAGTAAGGTCGAGATTTATTGTGAGATAGGCTCCAAGAATGTTTGCAAAGTGTCATATCATATTATATAGTTATATGTAATTCTGTGGAGAAAGTAGGGTTATGTTTTGCATGAGACCGGAGAAAGTAAGTGAGGCCTATAAAAGTTAATAAAGTCATCTGAACGAGTTTAATTTCTGATAAAGAATATTAGTTCTACAAAAGAGAGTATTAATTGAACAAAAACAATACTCAGAAATAATTGAATAAACAGCAGACAGTGGGAACACACGAGTAAACAGCTGATGCAGCGGTCTTTGTTTACCATCGCAGTGGCACCAAAGACGGACAGACACTATCTTTTGAGCCATCAGAAACATCAATTTGGGCACTAATTAATCCATATCGGTGCTGATTTATCCAAACCTAAGCTCATTTATGGTAACCTTCCCATACCTAACCTAACCAAAATTTTTGTGAGCTAACCTGATTTATTGAAGTCTAACCATATCTAAACCAAGTCATCCTAACCTAATCTTCCCTATTTTATTCTAACATAACCAAACTTATCTTGACCTGATTTACCCTAATCTAACCTAACCAAGCCTGCTGGTTGTGGCCTGTGTAAAATTGTGACACCATCATGATATAGCTTGGGAGGTCCAGTTCCCTTATCCCCTGGGTAAATCATATTTTCTTTATTTGTTGATGGATCTTCATCCTACATGAAAACACAGTTCTGTACACCTTCGCAAAGTCTCTGAAATAGTTTAAAGGTAGGTAAGAGGTGGTTCCACATCTTGAAGTATGTCAGATGGTCTCTCCCCCCCCCCATTTATTTATTTTATTTTTATTTTTAAATAAGATGGAATACCAGGATCCTTAGTCATCTTGGTTGGAGAGAGAGAGAGAGAGAGAGAACAGCATAGTAAACATGGGCCCTGGGCAACAGCTACCACATGTATGTTGACATGTGTGTAGAGTCAAGGTCAAGCAAACGTGATTTCCAAGCTTCCTTTATTCTGTGGATACAGGCAGGTGTGCTCTCTAGGACTGCTTACAACCGACTGAACCGTCCTTGGTACATTCCCACAATAATCAGGTACTGCTTCACGAGGAGTTCGAACCATAATTATAATATACCATCACAGTAGTGAGCAGGGCAGGTGAGTCATGCCACAACAGTACTTCTTGTGAGCTGATCATACACTTTCCCTGGTGATAAAGTATAGAATGATGTTTCCTGCAGATTTTGCGGATGTATAAGAAAATATTAAAATTATTTTGGTCCTTGTAAAATAAAAAATAGTTATTGTCAGAAAAGGAAAACCACACTCACCGGCCTCACAACGTAAACTGCCCGGGCCCCCGGCTGCATACCGCAGGACCCTTCCAGTGATGTCATCACTCATGACAGCAGGTGTGTGCGCACACACACACACTAACAGCAATATGCACTAACACTCTCGTCCTCTCTTCTTAAATTGACAAAAGATTCCAAGGACGAAGCTGGATGGTCTATTTGCATCTGATACACACTATGTATCAAATACATAGACTTTTGTGTGAGTACCATCAACACCCGATACGCACTATGCATCCAATACATACACTTTTGTTTAATTACTATCAAGACCCAGTCTGTGGCCACAAACCGATATGTGATGTCTCTTGAAGTATTATAAACTTTCTAGTCTCAGCTGACTGCTGCACGCAGCTGCTCGGTCGAGGCATCTTTCTTGGTGAGACAATCAGCCAGTTGTTGTGATGTATCAACCCAAGATACTTCATCAATCTCCCCTCGCTCCAACATGTCTTGTAATACAGCAATATCAGTGCGCAATCTCCTGTCTTCTACGCTCCTACAGGAGTAAAGGGCATCCACCAGACTCTTGTTGTCGACAAAACACTTTATTTTGATTTTTCCACATCCAGAAACCTCATGCAATATGTTGACGAGATATACAGCAGTCTCAGCACATTCAAGCAGCACCAATGCCTCGGCAGATACGGTAAATTTGACGACCCTCCTGATCTTTCTTGTCTGCCAGAATATAGGACATCTTGCCTCACTATCATCTCGTAGGAAGATCACAAAACTTCCCTTAGATCCACTGCCTACAAGGTTGGCAAATGAGGCATCCGAAAAGCACTCTATATGACAGTCTTTGATCGGCCCCATTCTTGGAATGTATAGCTTCGTGTTGTCAGTCTTCATCCTTGAGATCACCTAATTGAGTCTAAGCAAATCCGCTGCGGTAGCTCGGTTGCTAGTCACACTCAACTCACACACATCAAAGGCAATATCTGTCCGAGTGTGTGTGGCAATCCAGTTGAGTTGCCCAATTAATGCTCAGTACTCCGTTTCCTCAGACTCGGACAGCTGTCCTGATTTTACTGCTGCACGATGTTTACTCAGCGTGACTGGTTTCAAAGATGAAGCATGCTGGAATTGGTCGAGTGTTATGCTGCCATCGATGTTGGACATGACATTGAGATCAGTGTATTTGAAGGCTTTTGATTCTGAACTGCCGATGAGGAATATTTGACTAATACGGTTTATCACTTGCTGTTCGAACTCATGTGTACGAGCCCAAAGGAAGTCATCGACATAGATGCATACAATGCCTTCGACTATGCCACTATTGCTCCAAGAGAACAGCGCTGAATCCAGTGATGACAGTTTATCTCCGAGACTCAACAATTGATCTTTTATGCACAGATACCAATGCCTATCTGCATCACAAAGGCCGTAAACAGTTTTCTTTAGTCTCCATAACTTAACCATTTGCATATGCAGGCAGAAGACGTAAATGAACAACTCTCTCATTGTCGGTACCTTGCAAGTAGGCAGCTTTCACGTCCATAGTGTGGCAATCCCACTGGTTGGTGGAGGCCAAAGAAAGTGCCAAACGCATTGCTTCTTTTGAACAAGTAGGTGAGTCTTTTCAGAGATCCACTGTGTCTTCCTCAAATCCTCTGGCGATTAAGCGGGCCTTAACAATAGGCATTCCATTTTTCAGTTTTTCCATCACAACCCATCGAACCATTATGGCACCTTGCCCATCATCATCTACTTCCTCATACACATCATTATTCTGCCAGTTTGTAATTTCATTTTCCTTAGCGCATAGTATGACCTCGGAGTTGAAAAGAACAAGCATTTCTGCGTCGTCAACCATTTCCCATCGCTAAAATCCTTCTGCAAATCCATCCAATCAATGCTGCCGTCAGAGTCCCTGTTCAATTTATAGCAGTGTTTGTACTTTCCAGTGGCTTTACATGCCCAACTCATAATCCTTCCAGACACCAACTCTCTGCTTTCTGAATGTATTCCCTTTATACGTTGACCAACAGAAACTTTGGGAGGCTGATTAATCAAAACAGAAACTCTGGAAGGCTGATTAATCAAAACAGAAACTCTGGAAGGCTCATGAATCAGAACCACACCATCTTCCGACTCGTCATCTGGTGGATAGTCATTCAACACTTGCGAAGAATCGTCATTAGGCTTCTCCTGGACAACATTGTTCTTCTCATCACTGCTGACACCACTTTTAACTGTAGTATCTTGCTCTGGCGCACGCACTAGACAACACACATGCACTCGCACGTAGACACAGCCCTGTCTCACCAGAATGTGTTTCCCATCTCTGCCTATTACAATTCCGGAACCGTGCCACTCATGACTGTCATTTCTTTTGTAGAAGACTTCATCTCCATTTCGGGTGTTGTTTAAGTCACTCGAACGTACGTTGTGCCACAGAGCCCTAGCCATACATTCATTTGATTCAGTCTTTATAAACTCTTGTCTTGCTAAATGAAGAGCGTTCAAGTTGTCTCACAATTTTCGATGGTGATTAAGGTTCCAAGGCTGGAGGATCATTTGCATACACAATAGGTAGGCCAGGGTTTTGACCAAAAATAAGTTGGTTATGAGAAAAATCTGCATAGTTGGTGAGAGCATTTCTTGCCGATACTGCCCATGCCAAGGCCATATCCTATTCACACTGGCTATCAGCCATTATCTTCCTAACAAAGTCACCAAGGACTGCATTTTGACGCTCACAGACTCCGTTGCTCCATGGACTCTGCAGTTTTTTTTTTTTTTTTTTAATGCAAGGAAGAAGGAACCAGAGGCCAGGGCCTGCATACTGTTCCTTCCAAGAAAAAGTAAAAATAATACAAAAGAGAGCCAAATTCCAGATCCATTCATTTTGAGATGCCTGGACACACTGCGTTTGAAAGACTGGAGATCTTAGGAAGAAGGGAATACAGAGGGAGACAGTTCCAGAGTTGACCAGTTGCATAAATGAAGGACTGGGAGTAACGGTTAACTCTTGCATTAGAGAGTTGGACAGTAAAGGGATGAGAGTTTGTTGCTAGACGGGTACTACGTGCCCGCCGTAGAGGTGGAGGGATGCAAGCAGACAGTTCAGAGGAACAGTGACTGTTGAAGTAGCGATAGAAGAGAGATAAAGAAGCAACAGTACGGCGAAGAGACAAAGGTTGAAGGGAATCAGTAAGAGGAGGAAAGTTAATGAGACGAAAAGCCTTTGATTCCACCCTGTTGAGAAGAGCTGCATGTGGGGAGCCTCCCGACACATGAGAGTTGTACTCCACACACGGGCGAATGCAACCCATGTGCAAGGTCAACAACTGTGCAGGGGTAAAGAAAGTTCGGAGTCGGCTTAGTGCACCTAATCTCTTAGAAGCAGATTCCACAAGAGATGTAATATGTTCTTTCCAAGACAGATCCCGAGAGAATGCAACCCCAAGCATGTTCAAGGATGATGCAGGACTGAGCTGGACATTATTAAACATTAGTGGGTTATCCTGAGGAAGATTTTGTCGGGTTGATAAGTGTAAGAACTGAGTTTTTGATGCATTAAAAATAACAAGATTATTTTTACCCCAATCGAGATACGAGCCAAGTCAGACATTAGGTGCACCATAGCCTCATCCCTTGTTTGCTGAAGTAACTTCTGAGATGGACGTTGCGGAAATCGAATGGAAAGGTGAAGGGTGGAATCATCAGCATATGAGTGGATAGGGTTAGATGTACAGCTTAGAAGGTCATTCATGAATAAAAGGAAGAGAGTTGGTGATAGGACAGAGCCCTGAGGAACACCACTGTTGATAGGTCTAGGAGATGAACGATGGCCTTCTACAACAGCAGCTATAAAACGACCAGAAAGGAAGCTAGAGATGAAGGCACAGATAGAAGGATAGAAACCGTAGGAGGGCAGTTTGGAAATCAATGATTTATGCCAGACTTGATCGAAAGCCTTTGAGATGTCAAGTGCAATGGCAAAGCTTTCACTAAAGTCCCAAAAGGAGGATGACCAAGAGTCTGAAAGGTAGGTGAGAAGATCGCCAGTGGAGCGTCCCTGACGGAACCCATACTGACGATCAGAAAGAAGGTTGTGACAGGAAAGATGCTTTAAGATTTTTCTGTTAAGAACTGATTCGAAAACTTTTGAGACACAGGATGTTAAAGCAATTGGACGATAGTTAGAGGGTTGGGAATGGTCACCCTTCTTTGGGACTGGCTGAATGAGAGCAAACTTCCAGCAAGAAGGAAAGGTACAAGTTGATAGACAAAGGTGAAAGAGTTTACCTAGGCAGGGTATAAGCACAGAAGCACAGTTTTTGAGGACAACAGGAGTGACTCCATCAGGCCCATATGCCTTGTTAATATTGAGGCTAGTGATGGCAGAAAATACATCAGCTGAAGAAATTTTATTGCCAGTCATGAGGAAGTCTGAGGGGGAAGTGATGGAGGAACAGCACCGGAATCGTCTAAGGTAGAATTGGAGGAGAAAGTCTGAGCGAAGAGATCTGCTTTATCAGTAGAAGAAATAGCTACAGAGCCATCAGAGTAGAAAAGAGGAGGGAAGGGTTAGAAAGGTTTTTGGCAAGGTGCCAAAAGGAGCGAGAAGAATTACAGTTGGAGAGTTGGGAACATTTAGCACGGATGAAGTTATTTTTAGCAGAGCGAAGAACAGACTTAGCACGATTCCGGGCAGAAATATAAAAAAAGATGTGATTCAGGGGTGGGTTGGCTCCGGTACCTTTTATACGCCCTCTCCCTGTTGCGGACAGCATTAGAACAAGCGTGATTAAACCAAGGCTTTCTTGCATTAGTCAGAGGATATGAGAAAGGAATGTATGCTTCCATGCCCGAGAGAATAACCTCCGTAATGCGCGAGGCACACACAGACGGCTCCCGGCCATGGAAGTAATAATCATTCCAAGGAAAATCAAAGAAGTACTGCCTGAGGCCCTCCCAATCTGCAGCTCCAAAGTGCCACAGGCGGCGTTTCTTTGGAGGGTCCACAGGCTCTACCAGAGCGATAGGACAGGTTAAGGTAATAAGGTTATGATCGGAGGAGCCCAACGGAGAGAAAAGATTAACAGTGTAAGCAGAAGGATTAGTTGTTAGGAATAGGTCAAGTATGTTGGAACTCTCTCCAAGGCGGTCAGGGACACGGGTAGGATGCTGTACAAGCTGCTGTAGGTCATTAAGGTTTAGAAAAGATGAAGGCTTGTTCACCAGGTGGATCAGTGAAAGGAGAGGAGAGCCAAAGGTGGTGGTGAACATTGAAATCTCCTAGAATGGAGATTTCAGAGAAAGGAGAAGTGGATAGAATGTGTTCAATCGTAGAAGTAAGATAGTCAAAGAATTTTTGATAGTCAGTAGAATTAGGAGATAAGTAAACAGCACAGATATATATAGTCAGAGAATGACAGGAAAGCCGAAGCCAGAGAGTAGAGAATTCAGAAGAATCAAGTTCAGGAACACGAGAGCAAGATAGATCGTTGCGTACATATACACAACAGCCACCTTTGGCTTTGAAATGAGAATAGAGAAAGTAGGAGGATACAGAAAAGGGTTTGCTGTCAGTTGCCTCAGACAGCTGAGTCTCAGAGAGAAAGAGAAGGTGAGGTTTAGAAGAGAAGAGGTGGTGCTCAACAGAGCGAAAGTTAGAGGAAAGGCCGCGAATGTTACAGAAATGAAGAAGGAGTGAGTCAGACAGTGGTTCCAGGCAGCTCCGTGAGTCGTCACCGGGAGAGGGGTGGATGGTGGGGGCATTTATGGTCTCCTCCCCCCCTCCCCTGGGGACTCCGAGGCATGATTAACAGTCGCCATTTTAACAAATTTTGAGAAGGAAGTGTAGTGTGTAGCATGCATGTAGTTTGGTGTTGACAGTTAGAGAAACTTGTATTGGAGAGCATGCTGGCCTACTCTCTGTGTTACTGAGACACTGAAAAAGTTCAACAAAGGGGGATGGTCAGGAACAAGTCCTGAGGGCTGATGAAACGGGAGCACCAGCTCTCCCTGTCATCAGCTTTCCATCCACCTTGGAAGTACTGTCCTGCTCAACTGGTGCTACAGTCTTGATATTGAAGGCCTCTCCCAATGCTCGCATTTCCACATTGTTGAATTCACAGCCATTGTCTGTAAGAATTTTTCTAGGTGCACCAAACACAACAATTCAGCTCCGAAATATTCCTTTGATAATGGTGGGCGCACACTTATCCGCGATTACTATCGCATTACAGTACCTGGTCGCCAAATCAACAAGGACTAAGAAATAATGCCTTCCCCAAGCTTTCAAATCCATGGCTATGGCTTCGTTAAACTTAGACGCCATGGGCAAACTGACTACGGGTCGGGGCTTGGCTTTCTTAAATCTGCAACAGACTGTACAAGCATCATATACAGCCTTGATAGCCTGCTCTAGTTTTGAACTTTTAATCCCTGCATCTGTGATCAGTTTAATTAATTTCGCCGATGTTGGGTGTCCAAATTGCCTGTGAAGCTTCAACATCACCCCCAAGAGATCCCAGCGTGATTGTTTCACAAAATTCATGACCTAGTCATAAAGAAATTGGAAGAAAGTAATGGCCTGAAGATGAGGACTTCAAATTAATGATAGTTCCACAAATTTTGACCTGGTCACTTCCAAAGTTAATCAACGTTTTTGCTTTTTTCATTGAACATTTACTCAACAGCAAGGGAGTATTGCAGTTCACAACATCAGTCACGATGGTTGCACGCATATTTCCGATGTAGCAGGGCAGATTAACACGTTTGAGGGAAGAAACTGTGACACCATCAGCAAAAGTAAACGTTGAGGGTGACGCTTCTTCTCTTATAGCTTCACGTTCGTAATCAGTGAGCTCACTTAGATAGCAATTGATCCATTCAACTGCACATACAGTTGTAGAACACCCTGTGTCTAGAAGAGCACATCCCTTAGATTCTTCTACTAGAGTCTGTAACTTACCTCTACTAGCGGCATCATCCGCATAGCCCATTAATAACGACAGATGCACTGTTTCAGAATTTTCTTCTCAACTGCCGTCGTTTTCGTGTATACCCGGACAGTCACATGCCCAGTGAAGTCTAGAATCACATACAAAACACCTCGATATCTTTCTGTCAGACCCAAGTGAGTTCTGCCTCCTGCCGGTGGATGAGCGTTTGGGAATTCTAGCAGATACGGTTGAATATCGGCCACCACGACAACCTCGATCACGTACTGCACCACCCCGCAACATTGTCCGTCCTCATCGAGTACCTCTAACATAAAACATTTCCTCACCCCCAACTTCATCACTCCAAAATACTGGTTCGCCTTTCACCTCCCTTGCAGACACCGATGCATAGTTCTGCCCACCAATTTCACCAGCAAAAATACGATTCAGGGCAGATTTTATGTTTTCGTATGTCACCTCAGTTATCGCGGACATTACTAGTTGTTGCTCACCATCTGAAAGTTTGCATGCAGCTAAGAGCATAAAAGCCATCACAGAATTTGGCAGTCATGTCCTGCATCGTAAATTTGAAATAAACATGCTCAAATTCCGCCACAAACTTACGAATGTTCATATCACCGGCTCTTCTGAAGTTGTACAATTCATAACAAGCTGTAAACTTTCGACGTCCTTTGTCCACGAGAAATAAACTGTCTTTTTTTCCGCAAGATCAGAACACCATCCTCCTGCTTCAAATCGGCTGCATCAACCTCCGAAGACACCACCCTCGCTCTTCCAGACAATGACAGGTGAATAGCTAAGGCTTGCTTTTCTTTTGGTAAGTTCGTCAGTTTGCACCAAATGTCAGTGTCTTTTTTCCAGCTTTCATAAGCAGAATCATTTTCAAGTTTTGGAGGCCACTTAGTCGAACACGACACCATTATTTTCGAACCATGCTCTGCTACCAGTGTCAGAAAAGGCAAACCACACTCACCGGCCTCACAACACGAACTGCCCGGGCTCCCGGCTGCTTACCGCAGGACCCTTCCAGTGACGTCATCACTTGTGACTTAGCAGGTGTGTATGCGTGCGCACACACACTAACAGCAGTATGTACTATCAGTTATAAAAAATCACATTGACCCAGCCTTATTGTAGTACAGTGCTTTGCTAGAGTACAAGAACTGAAAGAAATTAATCTTATTTTTGGACAGTAAGGGACGTGGAGTTTACAATTTGAAAATTTATGTTTAAGGAAAGTAGAAAATACATCTTCGGAGTGATCTTGACTTGAATCAAGATACAGTATTGTCTTTCATCTTGGCTTTCCATGCTAATTGAAACAGGTTTTTCAGCTGAAAGTTAAAGGCTAGGATAGATCAAGAAATCTTCACTTAGATTCTTACTGAAACACCTATGGCAGTTAGTAACCTTTTTCAGATAATTTGCATTGAATGAATTGAAGGTCGATGGTCCATCTCATCCGGCATATACAGTAAGACCTCGCTATAACGGACTTATTGGGGCCTAAACCATTCCAAAAAAATTTAAATTCTGATAAAAGCGACATCCGGACATCCCCCTGCTAATCCGGAATTTTTCCGATATATCAGACATTAGTCTGCATCGCATGATCAGATTTTAAACTGTTTTGACTAGCATTGTGGTACTGTACTGTGTTATAAGTTCACTACATTAATCAAATGGTATAATATATATAATATTACTGTACTGTACACTGATGAACATGCCTTTTTATTTACCTTACTGTGGTGAACATAGCTGAAGTGGTCAGGCAGTCTGGACTGCTTCTGGCTTTATCGGACTTTTTCCAATATATAGGAATTTAGTCCGGTAGCTCGTTGAGTTTGATAAAATCGAACTCCGGCCTGTTGAAGTCCGTTATATCGAGGTTTTACTGTATTTTCCCCAACCCTTCTCTCATCCGAGCATTTGAGAGAAAATCACCTTTTTTTAAATCTTAATATCTCAGCTAATACTTAATCAGAAATGAAAAACTAAGTGTCAGGATACTCACCAATCCTTCAACTTCAAGCTGATTGCCTCATACTGTCCATGAAATGTGTTTAGTCAGAGAGGGTGAGCTGGGAAAGGGGGCAACTTTTTTTTTTTTCCCATGTTCGTATGTGTGGCTGAGGTGTGGTGGCACAGCTAAGGGTTATACTAGCCCTCTACAATAATAACACTTCCAGAAGACCACAGTCCACCACAAACACCATTTCCGTGTCGGTTTTTCAATAGTGTGGCCTGAGATAGGTTGTGAGTGTGGTTACTATAGCAACAACCTCGAGGCAGGCTGGCTGAGCCTACCTACAGCCCCATGTGCCTTCGTGCCTCACCATCATTCCACCAGGCCTCCACCAGTGCCTTACACCACACACACATACAGACATGGAGATGTATGTTTGGCTTGCATTGTCGCTCAATTCTAGCACTGTTGTGCCACTAGAAGTCTGGGTATTACCACCTCCACCACCACCACCAACTACTGTACTACTACTACTACTACTTGTGAACAGTTATCCACATACTATTCATAACCCATTATATTTTATACTATAACAGAATTTTTTACCCGTGATTTGTACTTTTTCATCATAACAATTATGTACACATATGAAAACTTTCAATAAAAAATAAGGCACTGACTTTATCATGAAACAGACTTTCTGCTTCCATAATTCACTTAAATATGCAGATCATTGGTGTGAGGCTTGCCCTTCTGCACTTTCTCCTCCCTTTCTCCTCCCTCCCTCCTCCCTTTCTCCTCTCCACTATATTTTCCACTACAGTGGGGCCCCTTGGATAGCGACCTTATTAGTCCACCAAAATGGCTGCTATCCATGAAATCGCTGCCTGAGGGGCAAACTTCTTACATAAGAAAATTAATACAGTCCTGGACTCCTTCAGCTATACCCCTAGTTTCCTCCATTACCCATCAGTATCACGTCATAGTTCTTCAGTACAGTACTGTAATAAGATAAACGTATACTACATACAGTATTCAAAAAATTATCTTTTTCTTTTCCTCCACGCAGTATTGTTTTTTTGGCTTGCCATGCATGTATTGTCTGGCCTTTTCGGTCACTTTTACATTATCAGCACTTACTGTTTTTTCCCTGGGCCACCACCACCACTTGGGCCAGCCCCCGATGGTGAAGCCCTGATATTAGAACACTTGGTAGCCAGACAATAAATGGAAGGTCACAAAAAACTTTAACAATGGCGAGAGACTGTAACAAGTTGAATGGATGCACGGTGTGTGGATAAACAAACAATCTTCTTCTTCTTCTTCTTGGGGTAACTGCGGGGAGGTTCACCTTCCACCTGTCAGTATCGCTTAGATACCGGCATTCCCCCAAGAGAAAAGGAAAGGTAAAGGAAAATCTTAAAACTGTAAAATTTGATAGGAGAGAGAGAGTTGGAGATTAGTTATAAGAAAAGCTTAAGATACACACTTTCACGTGGGTCAATGAACTACGGTCCAGACTCCTTCAGGTATATCCCTAATTTCCTCCATTAACCATTAATATCACGTCATATTTCTTCAGTAATAAGATAGTATATTACATATTCAAAGAAGATTAACAAACTTACTTTTAATTCGTTTTGAGTGCCACTTACAGGCCGGTCCTGCAGTGGACCTCAATGGCTGATGACGTTGATATTGTTATCAATTGTAGTTACCGTACCGTGGCAGCCTGCTAAAAAATAAATACCTGTACTACACTCCAGTGAAACCCTAAATTCCTACTGTGAACACTAATAAAATAAACTTACTTAACATGCAAATGGATAAACAACTTTTAAATCATTTTTGCTATTTATTGTTGAAATTACTGTCATGCTTGGTGGTTATTGTACCGCAGCAACCTAGCGACCACGGACCTGACTCTGCTCACTCTCCATCTCTCACCTCTTATCTTTCTCTTGTCCCTCACGTCATAACACATGCAAACGAACTTCATTCTCGATGCGATGGGCCTCTGTTTCCTCATCTTCCCAACTATCATATAGGTCCTCCTCGAGCTGAACAGGGGGCATGTCGACATCATCCTCTTCGTCTGACGAGGCATTCAAAAGGGCTTGTCTCTGTGCCTCACGCTATATTGTTTCTTTGGCTTGCCACGCATGTATTCTCTGGCCTTTTTTGTCACTTTTACACTACCTGCACTTCCTGTTTTTTTCCCTGGGCCACCGCCACCACTTGAGCCAGCCTCCGAAGTTGCAGCCATGATAACAGAACACTCAGTCCCCAGACAATAAATGGAAGGTCACAAAAAACTTTAGCAGTGGAGAGACTGAGGGTTGAATGAACGCACGGCTCATGGATAGGCAATGGGTCAATGAACTGACTGAGGATAGACTTGCACTCACTGTCTGTGTTACCAGGGTCCGACCTTGGCAACTCTGCCCATCCACCCGCTACAAATGAAGATCGGCTTCCATGCACCATCAGCATTCAGATCAGATCAGATGATATTCACCCAGTATTGCTTTTGAATCAGGTTCCGACCCTGGCAACTCTGCCCACCTGCTAGCTACGTGTTAAATGCCTAGCGGATTTTCGCTAACTGTGCACCATCAGCATGAGGATAGACTCGCACTCACTGTCAGTGTTACCAGGGTCCAACTTTGGCAACTCTGCCCATCACCTGCTACAAATGAAGGTCGGCTTGCATACACCATCAGCATTCAGATCAGATCAGATGATATTCGCCCAGTATTGCTTTTCAATCAGGTTCCGACTTTGGCAACTCTGCCCACCTGCTTGCTACGTGTTAAATGCCTAGCGGATTTTCACTAACTGTGCAGCATTAATCGCTATGAGATAGTTTCTTTCCTGTCGCTATCCGTGGATTCGCTAACCAAAAAAACGCTACCTGAGGGGCCCCTGTATATCAAAAAAATTTTCCTGTGATTTGTACTTTTTCATCTTAAACAATTATGTACACTCACAAAAACTTCCAATAAAAAATAAGGCACCGATTTCATCACGAAACAGACTTTCTGCTTCCATTATTCACATAAATATACAGAGCGCTGGTGTGAGGCTTGCCCTACCATGCTTCCTCCTCCCTCCCTCCTCCACCTCCTCCCTTTCTCCACTCCTTACCTCCTCTTCCATCTCCTCATCCGTGCCAATATCCCCCTCTTCAGGATTGTCAGTACCCTCTGAACCATTTCCGTCATCTGGTATAGCAGATGAGCGTACAGGGGGAAACGATAGGCGCACAGTGGAGGACTCACGTGATCCACCCTCCTCATCCGACGCATACGATAAATATTGAGACTCGTCATGGCGGTCGCTTTCCTCAGAGGAAGTCACTTTCTCCACTCACAGTTGGCAATAATGTCACATCGAGTTCTCTACCCATCGCACTATCACTAAGGCCTTTATTTTTCTGGCCTATGGACCTCATTGGTGTTGAATTCGGCAACTGCAAGTGCTCAGCTGAGGATCTGGATACGGAAGTCTTTTTGTGTAAGTCTATCCTTTACGGAGGTACGCAGGTAACTAGAGCATGACTCGGATGTGTGCAGGAGGGATGCCAGTGGCTGCATGTGTGGAAATAACCCGCGGAATATTCAGATGATGCTGACACTAGATCATGTATACGTGCCACCCGGTCATCCTCGGGCCGTCACGTGTGTGACATTTGGACGCCGTGGATTAAGTAAGAGGGTTCTTAGTAAGAATCACTGCATAGAAAGAAGACTTATAGAAGTTATGATATGATTTACTTTATTGGAATGGATAAGGAGGAGTACTTTAAATGGTGTTAACACATCAACCCCATCACTGAATTTGACATATGTGTTGCTGCAGATATTTTCAAGATCCAATTTTCTTTGATGCAGGTATCACTTCAGGTTCTTATTAAATTGTTCTAGAAGGAAAAGTTTTCAAGCAATTAGTGCCATTCTGATATATCATAGTAGGACTTACAGTATTTTGCACAAATTACAGTAATTGGTAACTCATTACAGTACTTGTACCTGGACCCGTATTTATCATTAGCTGTGAACATTCACAAGGGGCCTTGTGAATTCACAAGTCAGAGAACCTTTAGTAGGAAAATGATTGCAATTATATCGGCATATGCTCCACAGGCAGGATTCGATGACGCAGAGAAGGATAGATTTTCGGATGATTTAACCCGCCGAGTCCTATTGACGTACGGTGTACATCGCTACTTTTTTCCGCGGACAGACCCAACAACGTACATCGTATGTCACGCAATTGCAAGGCCCATTGTGTGCACATTTTTCAACATTCGCAGGTGATTTTTGGTAGGCACATGTGGGAGACCTTCCTCTACCTGCTGTCAAGCAGGGATACTGCCTGGCCCCTCCTAACCCCCCCTCCCCCCCACACTGGGCAATTCACCTGTTCGCAGCAACCTAGCCAGTAAAGGTATGTTGCCCCACTGTCTCTCTAATGATGAAATTCACGGTGAAAGTGATTCTTGAGGTGGAGGACAAAGAAACAAAGAAGCTAGAGGTAGAAACAAACAGAAGTGATGAGGTGGTAATGTCATAAACGAAGGTGCCATATACTGGGGTTATGGGTAAGTGAACAATGCTTATAAACGCCTATATTATTGTGTGAAAACCATTATAGACTTTTACTACACATAAATTCGTACCAAATAAATAAAATAAATACGTAATTTAAAGTGGCTTGAATTAGTCAACCCTTCCATAGTTCGTTTTCTTAGCCAGGTACCCTGAAAAAGAAGGAAAACAAGGTTGAGTGACACCTGTATCAACATTTTTTTTTACCTCAGGATCGCGATTTCACTATGAATTTTCGATGTTTCTCACCAAAAGCGAAGGTTTCAGCTAAAAAACAAAAAGTCGAAAATCGGTCGGGATCTGGGGGTAGGCTGGGTAAAAAAAAATGGTTGGGACTTGGCGGGTTAATGCGTGTAGTAGGTGGTTTGGGCGATGATGAGGTGGTGGTTCTGGGAGGGGATTTAAATGGTCATGTGGGTGAAGCAGCTCAAGGTTATGAAGGAGTCCATGGGGGATGTGCATATGGTGTGAGGAATGCAGAAGGGGAAAGAATACTCGAGTTTGGGGAGGCTATGGACATGATTGTGTTCAACACACATTTTAGAAAAAGGATGAGTCGGTTGATTATGTATGAGTCCGGGGGAAATAGCAGTCAGATAGATTATTTTCTGGTCAGGAGGGTTTATTGGAGGTTAGTAAGGGATGTTAAGGTTATAGGAAGTGAGGAGTGTGTGCAACAGCACAAACTATTGATTTGTGACATGGTGCTTAAAGAACGAGTGATGAGAAGGAGGACATATGTACCTAGGAGGAAAATATGGAAGCTGGGAAACCAATCAGTAAGGGATGCCTTTTATAGTGAGATGAGGAGAGTGGTGGCTGAGCAGGGAGCCGTAGATAGAGGCGTTAATGAACAGTACAGTGCCCTCAAGAACAACCTCTTGAGAGTTACTGATGCAATATGCAGTTGGACAAGAGGCCCACTAAGACATAGTGGTGGGATGAGGGTGTAGAAGCCACAGTTAAGGAGAAAAGAAGCCTTTTCCGGGTATGGAAGAATGGTGGTAACAGGAAGGAATACTTCGCTGCCAAGTGTAGGGCTAGAAGAGAGGTACACAGGGTGAAGTCTGAGTCACAGAGACTTTTACTTGATAATGTAAATCATGGGGAAAGGAAAAGTGCAATATTTAGGTTGGCAAAGCAGGTGAAGAGGGATAATCGAGATATTTTAGGTGAGCAGTGTGTGAAGAATGAAGGAAGGGTAGTGGTGAACAGTGGGGATATTAAAGATGCATGGAGAGAGCATCATTGCCGGTTGTTGAATGAGGAGTTTGACTGGGATAGGTAAGGTTTGGAGCCAGCAGATCCAGTGTTTGGCCCTTGGCCTTTGATTGATGCTGCTCCGGTGAGTGAGCCAACAGGCAGGATGCGGGTGGGGAAGGCAGCAGTTGTGTCTGGGTTGACTGCCAAAATGTTGAAGGCCTCATGAGATACTGGGGTGAGGTTAGTCACTGACCTGATAAATAGGATTATATATGAGTGTGCTGTCCCAGATGATTGGCTGAAGAGTGTAATTGTAAATGGGTACAAAGGGAAGGTGATGCCTTGTAAAGGGGAAATTACCGAGGTATAAAGTTCTTAGATCAGATAATGAAAGTAATGGAGAGAGTTCTAGAAGGTATGATTAGAGAAAGAGTGAATATTGATGAGATGCAGTTTGGGTTTATGCCAAGCAGGGGGACCACTGATGCCATATTCATTGTTCGACAGCTTCAGGAAAAATATATTGGCAAGAAAAGGGAATTGTATTTTGTTTTTGTTGATTTGGAAGAGGCCATTGACAGAGTCCCTAGAGAGGTGGTGAAGTGGGCAGTGAGAAAGCTTGGGTTGGAAGAGTGGCTGGTTAGGGTGGTTATGGCCATGTACGTGGGTGCTCTCACCCAGGTTAGAGTGAATGAAGTTTTGAGTGATGAGTTTTCCGTGAATGTTGGTGTGCAGCAGGGGTCAGTTTTGAGTCCCTTCTTGTCTATCATGGTACTTGAAGCCCTCACACGTGACTTCAGAGATGGACTCCCGTGGGAGATGTATACTGATGATTTGGTGTTGATTGCAGAGAATGAAAAGGAGGCAGAGGAAAGATTTAAGAATTGGAGAGATGGTATGGGGCACAAGGACTTAAGGGTAAATGCAGATAAAACAAAAGTGGTGATATCTAGGGTTGGTGGCAGTACAATCGGAGGAGAGGGAGAATGGCCATGTGCAGTTTGCCACAAAGGTGTGGGAAGTAATTCTATCTTGTTCAGTGTTTGTGATAAATGGGTGCACATGAGATGTAGTGGTATTAGAGGTAGACTGCGAGATAATGCTGATTTTATGTGTGCGGTGTGTTGAGGAGAGCACATGGAGATTGTTCAGTGTGAAAGGATTGAAGTTGCTGGTGAGTCTCTTGAGTGTGTTGAGTTTTGTTATTTGGGAGAGTGCCGGAGGTGGGGCTGGAGCTACCTCGGTTGCTAGGGTGAGAAGTGGTTGGAAGAAGTTCAGGGAGCTGTTGCCTCTCCTGACATTGAGAGGACTCTTCTTACGTGCTAAGGGGTCTTTGTATGGAGCATGTGTTAGAAGTATGATGTTGTATGGTAGTGAGACCTGGGCAGTAAAGGAAGAGGATATTCGTAGGCTTAAACGTACAGAAATGTCAATGATTAGGTGGATGTGTAGTGCGTCCCTGCGTGTAAGGCCTCTAGGGTCTGGGTTTACGATGGAAGAGTTGAGAGGTAGGATGGGACTGGAGTGTATTGGTGTTGTGATGAGGAGAGGTAGGCTGAAGTGGTTTGGACATGTGGAGAGGATGGGGGATGATCATTGGGTGCAGAGGGTGAGAAGTGTTAATACTGGGAGAGGGGTTGGGAGGGGTAGACCAAGAATGACATGGAACAAGGTCATTAAGTGTGACCTCAGGGTTAAGGGACTGAACAGGGAGGCTGCCAAAGATCGAGCAGCATGGAGAGCCGCCATTTGGTGACCAAGGCCGACGCATGCAAGCTTGTTGGAGCCTTCAGAAACAAAACAAAACAAAACGAACATAAGAGTTATTTTTTAAACTTGTGAAGTGCTCCTAACACTGTGAACTTATCCCAATGGTTTGGCAAGTCTGATAGCAGTGCAGGGAACGTAGGATTGGATGATGGATGGAGAAAAAAGTTTACAAGAAGCAAGTCAACGACATAAACAATGGACCTCTGCCTCCGGCAGCTGAGGAATTTTCAACCATAGAGAGTCTTCCTCTGTGAATACAATGATAGTTATGAAAAGATACTGTTTAGGCTGGAGAGAAAATATATTTGTGACAGGACTTGTGTGAAATAAGATAACCAACTACATGGCAAGGTAACACTGTCTTTCCTGAGATAAAAGTTGCTCTGACCCTTCAGTTTTTGGCAGCTGGCAAAATGCAGCAGTGCAATGAAGACAGTTTTGAGTCATCACAACCAACAGTGATCACACAGACATTTGAAGCTCTAATTACACCAGAAATAATAAGATTCATTTGTTTCCAAATGGACCCTACAGATATTCAAAGGATGCAAGCAAAATTAACACGATTCTTTTGCTTGCTTGAACGCCAAATTTAGTCACCGTTTGAACCCC
>JAGKTI010017250.1:0-14577 GCA_018397915.1 Birgus latro | reverse complement strand
CTACTACTACTGTTGTCATTGCTGCTGCTGCTTCTCCTCCTCCTCCTGCTTCTACTACCACTGTACTACAACTGCTGTTGCTGCTGCTGCTGCTTCTACAACTACTGTACTACAACTGCTGCTGCTGCTACTACTACTACTACCACTGCTACTTCTGCTGCTGCCACTACTTGTACTACAGGTGGTGAAACTGGTGCTACTACTATTACTACTGCAACTAGTAATAATAACAATAATACTGGCACTACTATACTACCTAATAATAATAATAATACTGTAATGATAACTATAATAATAATAACAAATAGCCTACCAAGACACGAAACAGGTCGGAACAGACAGAGTGGCCTAGCCCAGGGCCCCAAGCTCAAAATGGGGCACAAAGGATTGGATGACGGATGGATGAAGGAAAAAAGCCTAGTCTAAGGGCCTCTGGACTGTGCAAATGTTTCACTACATGAGAATGACGTGACAGCAGAGTAGTGTACAGATCTGACTGGCATAGCTGACAGATATGGAGGAACAAATAGATTCAGCTCAGCTTTTACTTCCACTTGAATAATAAGTGACAAAGCCCAGTCATAGAATTTTTGTCAGACACTGGTTGTTAAGTCCTATGGGTATACATCAAGGAAAGTAGGAAACAAAAAAATACTAAAGTAAACCTCATTAAACCCAAAGGTGAAGCTTTTACACTATGCAAAAAAAAAAAAAAAAAAAAAAAAAATAAAAAAAAGGAAGCAAATAAGCCAGGATATAATGGCAACACTTCCCTCTGTTACTGAGTATATTTCTGCTGGTCCTGCATGTAATGGGAAAATCACTTTTCACCACATGAAGTGTCATTACAATTCATCAAGAAAAAAAAAATGATTGCCATAAACATTTTAATTTAAGTAACCTGAAGTGGAATGGCACTACCTGAATATTTTGTAAAAGGGGGCTATCTGTCTTCTAATATGTATGTACTGTACAACTGAATGTTTTGTTACTTCACTGTGCACTGCCTGATTCTCATTGTACTATATCATCTATCTATTGCCAGATGCCTTACTCCTGTAAGGGGTGGCCACAAACAAATAGCCTCCATGTTGCCTTGTGCCCTGCCATTTTGCTGCATATGTAACACATGATTTTTAGTGCAGTATATGGTTTTTGCTGTACACAGTGTCCCTTGTCACTCAATTAATTTTCTTTTGTACTTCATCTTCCTCCTATTACTTCCTCTTCCTCCTCCTCTATACAATTCACCATGTATACTACAAGGTTATTCCTGTACTGTATTCCATTGCATCTACTTCACTCTTAAGGTTCATGTCACTTTTTCCCCTGACATATCATATCTAAAAACATTACAATATCTATGGGCAGAGGAACATAACAAGCCTCCTTTACTAATAAAATAGCCATTAACGGGAAGTGAAGAAAGGTGAAATATTCGGCAAACTTTTGTCTCCAACTATGCTGTGATCAATACATGATATACACTAACTCATAAAGTATACTACAGTTCTGAATCTACAATAACAAAAGAAAAGTGTACCACTGTTTCATTTATAAAGGCTCCAACATACAATACTTGGATGCGTCAGCCTTGGTCAACCTAATGGTAGCTCTTCATGCTGCTCAACATCTGGCAGCCTCCTTATCAGTCCCATGTTCCTAAGGTCACACACTATGACCTCTTCCCACGTTTATTTCAGTCTCCTCTCACAACCCTACCCCCAACATTCACACTTTTCACTTCCTGGACCTAACTGTCATGCCCCATTCTCTCCACATGCCCAAACTATCTCAAACTACCCCTCCTCATCACAACACCAATACACTCCAGTCCATCCTTCCTCTTAACTTCCCCATCATAAACCTAGTCACCTAATCAATGTCATTTATGTACATGTGCCTACAAATATCCTCTTCCTTTATTGCCCAGGTCTCAGTACCATACAGCATTACACTTTTAACACATGCTGCATACAAAGATCCCTAAGTACAGAGGGAGAGCCCTCACAATGTCAGAAGTGGTAACAGCTTCCTTTACTTCTTCCAACCACTCCTCACTCTAACCACAATGCTTGCTCCAGGCCCACCTCCAGCACATAACTTGTCTCCCATATAACAAACTTTTCTACACACTCAAGAAACTGACCAGCAATATCAATCCTATCATGCCTGACAATCTCATGTTCCCCCCAACACACCACACACATGAAATCAGCATTATCTCACAGTCTACCTTTAATACCACTAAATTTCTTATTCACCCACTTATCACAAACACTGCACAAGATGGAATTACTTCCCACACCCTTGTGGCAAACCTGAAAAGAGCCATTCTCCCTCTTCTTTGACAGTACCACCACCAACTGAACACCTTACCATAAACAACAATCCCCTACCACACACACACACACACACACACACACACACACACACACACTGGCGCAGTGGTAGCGTTCTCGCTTGCCATCTGGTAGACGGGAGTTCGCGCCTCGCTCAGGTTGCGAAAAGTTTCACTGACGAAGTGGGTGGTTACTGTCCCCCTTGAGCAAGGGGATGGGTGTGTGCGTGTGTGAAGGTCACAGCCTTGCCCATAGATCGGACTATATGAGCTCTCAGCTCCCTTCCGGGAGGGTAAAAGCTGACGATCACTACCATCAAGTGATCCTGACCGACCCGGTGAGTTACACACACACACACACACACACATACACACAAAATCCTTGGTGTAACATACAATACATCAATGTCATTTAAACAACACATCACAGACATCAAAAATAAATTAACACCTAGACTCAATGCCCTGAGGTCACTTGTCCATACAACATTTGGACACAACAAAGAAACCACCACCACAGTATACAAACAATATATATGTTCAGTGATGAATTATGCAAGCCCTGCTTGAGCTAACCTCACTAAAACACACTATAACACTCTTCAAACCATACAAAACAAGGCCCTAAAAATAATCACAGGCTGCACAGCTACTACACCTACAGACCACCTACACCAAGAAACCAAAGTCCTCAAAGTCAAGGATAATCTAGGCATGAGATGCACCCAAATTCTCGCTGCAGCCTCCACAAACTCACAACATCCACTACACTACATGGCAGCACATTCACACACACCAAGGAACATCAAAAACAACACCCAGCACACGATATCATACACAAACACTGTCATCGCTTCCCCCCTGCCCGCCTGAGACCAGCTTCCAGAAGCATATTCACAATCAAATCACTCGCCGTTCCATTCAGTCACTTAAAGACAACACACAGCTGCATGAGTGGCCTCCTGATATCCATCCTTCTGAATCCTATCTCCCTCGTGAGGACAGGGTCCACCTGGCCAGGCTGAGATGTGGGCATCATCCAGCCCTCTAAAGTTATCAGAAGAGGCTGGATGACTCCGTTGTTGAAACCTGCCCAGGATGTAACACAGCACCCCATACAATTAAGCACATCATGGAAGACTGCATTGCACACAATCACCTATGCCAACAACACAACATACACTCCTTGAGAGCTCTGTAGGAAAGCCCAGTCTCGGCCATGGCCTTCTTTAGGGACTCGGGGCTGTTCTGCCAGACTGCCTGGGGAACAACTACTACTACTAATGATGATGACTAAAATTTGATGTACCAGTAGAGCAACTAAAAGATATAAATTACTGAGACTACAATAATAATACAATAATGCAATACCTGAGACAATTGTGTGCAGCTGAGAATCCTGAAGGCTTGAATGTAGTGTGAAAAAAAAGTGTAGATCATTTTGCTGGGAAATCTGATGACAGTTCACCTAACTCTTTACTTCTTTGTTCTGGATCCTAACTGCACCATTGATAGTGGGAATAGGGGTATAATGATGATGATGAACACCTGTGGGAAAAGAAGTACTTTCCTTGTAAATACTGTATATGTATAGCATAGCATAATCCTTAAAACAATACTGGATAATTGATTACTGTGTACGATTATCCAGTGGAATGTTAATGCATGGCCAAAAAGCAGTCCAGTAAGGAAATAAAGTTTCTAAAAATGACCTGTGGCTCACGATTTCCAGTTATAAAGTAATTCCTTACCACATCAAATCTCATATTGCAAACCACAGTAAACTTACAAAGAGGAAATAAATGAGAATTCCTAAACAGCTTGTGGCTCAAAAATTTTCACTCAAACTTCCCTACCAAAGAAAGTCACACATCCAATCACAGGGAGTTTAACCCTACTGCTAACTCATCATTGCATAAATGACCAGTACAATGCAGGATAAGACAAAGAAATGAGTGTACTCAATCTTTATTTATAGTACTGTAAATTTTCCTTACAAATCTTCCATTAACAGGATAAGACAAATGACTAACTGTGCTCAGTGTTTATTTTTATCATAGTCTTTTTAAGTTTCCATTACACACTACAGTATTGAGTAATATGCTATTCGTTGGACACACTGAAGTAGACAGGGCTGTGAAGGAGACTGGAACACTAGACATGTGTTGTTGTTTGGGCCCCAAGTGAATGTGAACCCAGTGGACTGCAAGCTGAAGTTATCCCTATCCCTCAGTCCATTATTTTCTTTCAGGGGATATGGAGGGACGTGAGGGACGGTTGTGTAGCCATGCAACAGAGCTGCCTAGTTATATTGGTGCCACCACAAGAAAGGGTCTCTCTCTCACCAGACTAAGAGGTTTCTGTTCTCTTCCTTAAAACATTTAGTCCTAAGATGGTCTTTTTTCATCAGAGTCTTGCCATCTCCTGACTGTTTTATTTTGCTTATAGGATAGACTTTCTGCACTGGAGAGGTATGACAGAGCCTTAACAAATGCCTTCAGAACAGGTGTCCTTTTATAGGCTAAGTAAAATTTCCTTGTAGCGGCAAGAATGAATTAAAATTACAACATCGGGCTGTAGGATTTGTATTTTGCATATGACAGCTTATTATTCTCTAATACCAGCCTTTCTATATACTTTGCTCACTTTAACTAGGCATAAAACTGCAATCTCTTCATCTTGAATGCTAGGCTGTAAGAAGAGATTAACAATGGAATATGGTGCTACTCATGAAGAACTGCTGTGGAAAGGATTCTGCCACTGAGCTACATGAAATAGGCTACAAAAGAATTAAAATCTCTGCAGAGTTAAGTGAATGAACTCTATATAAAATAACATACAAGACTATAATTATTAATACCACAAAAAAATAAACTAAAACTGTCTCATTTTAACTTGGCCTTAAAACTGTCATCTCCTCACCTTGAATACTGAGTTGTAACAATTAATTAATGCCAGAAATTTTTGGCAGTCAGGAAGAAGTGCTATGAAAAGAGTATACAGTATATGTAGCTGTACTATTGTCTTATTCTGCCACTGAGCACGTGAGACAGACTGCACAAGGATGAAAAGCTGGGCCAAGGTAAGGTGATAATATTACAGTGAGGAAGAGGTGCTACGGGGCCCCTTTAACCCTCTGAATCTGTTGCTGCCACATATCACCTGGTAATCAGCTTAGGAATGGCATCTCATACTGAAGAGGATTAAGACTAGATCACACCTCTCCACTTCAAAAACTCTGTCCTAAGGTGACACAACCATCATCTGAAGGTAGCATGATCATATTTTAATTCCTTCAGTCTGATGATATACTCTAATTTATTCATGTTAGTTTCAGATGGCCTTATTCAGCCTAGGACAGAGCAGTTACCGAAAGCTGTATCGGAAAGTCTGTCCTGAGCTGAATAAAATCGTCTGGAGCTAGCAAGGATAAATTTGAAAATGTCACCAAACTGAAAGGGTTAAAAGTACATCACAGGACAGTATTAATGGGATTATCAGACAGATATATGAAACTCAGCATACAAGGTAAGGGCTAAGCCAGGAATAAACCTCTTCAATATCATGACAATTATTCTTGTTATTGGAATTAGTCAGACATATAAATCCCATCAATGCTGTGACCTGAATATGACATGTGAGAAGTGAGACAGTACAGTACTACAATTGCAATACTATACAAGTAAAAATAACAAGAACTATTTTAGTCACCAAGCACTACCATGTGAAAAATATATTTCAAACAATGAGAAGAAATATGTATAATTTTCAAAATTTTCACTCTGGTTGCCATAGTCATTTTTAAGGCAAATATCTAGCCACCAATCTATTGTACTCTCCCCTTCTTAAAAACTGTCCCACTGCAAACAAGTATGTCTGTGTGAGATTCAGCAGATAACCTAACTACAACCACTGCCAGTTTTTATTTTTCATTTTGTTAAACCTACCCATATACACAACCCACATCAATTCTTTGAAACATTCCTATAATTTGCTCAGTAAACCTTATAAACAGTGTAAATTACTCAACCAACACTGAACTATCACAGGAGAAAGTTTGCTGACAATGCCCTGCCAACATTATCTTGCTTTCCAAATTTTTTATTCCTCTGCAAACATCAGCGAGTATCCTTCCTTCTCATACTCTTTTGCTGTGTGCTTCATATTGCCATCATACATAAATAATTCATGTAAAATTTTTAATCCCTACAAGAATCAGGGAAGTGGGTCAATATTCTGATTGCAACAGAACCTTACATCTCCACACTATAAAGTGTTTGTTCTAGAAGCCCTCGTAACCCCTTCCAGGTAAGTATGGCAAAGTGTAGTCAGACTGGAGGGTGGATTTGACTTGGAAGCAGGAAGGATTCCTACTAAGAAGCACTGAACTTCATGTAACCACAACTTACTGTTCAAGCTGTAGGAGTGACTCAGGTGTGTCAAGTGAAAACAAACCAACTACACTCATACATTCTGACTGCCACACACACACCACTGCATTATTCCACACAGCAGCATCACCATATCACAGACTTCTCCCACTACAACACACACTTCTCACTGCCTCATATTATCACTCACTTCACCCCTAAAACTACCCAATGCATCCTTACTCATTTTCATATTATCCTTACTACCCCGTACATCTTGCCACTATATACCATAATTTTAAACTACTCTACCTACCCTCACACTATCCCATTCACCCTCACACTACTCTTTATAGTGCCTTTTCCTAGTCATAATACTTACACACACACACACACTTCCTCTTCACACTGACATACTCATCTTTACACCATCTTTTCACATGGTCACACTATTCTACACATTCTCATATTGTTACACTACCCCAATGACCCTCACATTTCCATTTCACACTGCCCTACTCACTCTTACATTGTCACTATCCTACACATCTTCCCACAAACCTACAACTATCACTACCTCACACACGTTCACTATGCACACTGTACCTTTTCATACACTCACATTATCTCACACTATCATCTTTTACAGTACTTTCAAAATACAAAATGTCAACAAGCGGGTTGGTGGAGAGTTAGTGCCCCTCCCCGTAAAACGTATAACTCAAAGTAAAATGGCCACCCCTTACAGGAATATGGCGTCTGGCAACAGATAGATAGATAGTGTTTCAGCAACGCTTGATAGAAACCAGTTGGTACAGCACATTAATCCGAGATCCCTAACCCCTCTCGATTCAGTTCATGGTCATGTATACACAGATCTGAAAGTAAAATTGACTAGTAACCAAGGACACTCATTCCTCCCTCGTAACTATATCTCGTCGAATTTCATACAACCATGACTTAGTACTGAAAGTTGTGAGGGTGGTCCATATCCCTCACATGGAAACTGATTTTAGTGCAATGGACCATCAGAAAGCTATATGTTGATAAATGGACTGTGAGGTTGGTGATGACACAACATGAAGGGGCAACTATGTCTGTGAGAGTGAGTGGAGAGTTAGGTGAGGACTGGTCAGTCAATGTTGGTGTGTAACTGGGGTCAGTGCTAAGTCTGCTGCCATTCAGCTTAGTACTTGAAATACTGTCAAGAGTGTTTAGAAGTGGGCTACTATGGCACCTGTTTTGAAAGTTTAAGCAAGAAAACTGAAAGATGACACTGGTAAATCAGGAGGTGAAAGGGAGGTAATGTTGTGGAATAAGTGTAGTCTTGTGCTGTATATAAAGAGGGAACAGGTGGGAGGAATTCTATCCCATGTAAAACTTGCACAGCAACTGATGGGTTGTGGTGTTAGACGTAGGCTGCAGGATGTGAGAAATTTCAATATGTATTACAAAGGGATATCTGGACTGTGGACAACATTAAGTGCCAACTGGGGAGACAGCCACTCAGAACATGGAAGAGTTTTGTCACCAGAGGGACATGCTGAGAGTAGAAGGAAGAGCAAGAGCAGAGACTTGTTTTACTGCTAGGATGAGAAGCTGATAGAAGAAGTTTATAGAAATGCTGCTTCTCCTGACTAAGAAGAGACTCCCTGTGGCAAAATGTGTGTGAGAAGTGTTATGCTTGGTCTTTAAAAGAAAATATATGCAGACTTGAATGCAGAGATATAAGAATACTATGGGGGATAAGTAGGGCCTAACGAAGTATTGGAAAAAAAAAAATCAGTATAGAGTAAATACTCTGTATTGCAGAGAAATGTGAAAGACATCTGAAACAAAATATACTACAGAATGATGCAAACTGGTAGGCTGAGATGGTTTAGACATACCATACTGAGAGGAGAGTGAGGGTGACTGGCTGAGGAAGGCTACAGGTGTGAATGTGGAGTGAAGAATGCCCAAAGTAGGCCACGAAAGACAAGAGGTGAAGTCCTATGTGGAAACCTCTGGGCCAGGAAACTGAACTGGGATATGGCTCAAGATCACAACACCTGGAGAACTACCATCAAGTGAAAAGAGCTACACATGCTACCATGGTCAATGATCTCTAAATGTAAACATGCATGCCCACTCCTGACAGATACCAGATGTAATAAACAGAACTGAATAATGAACACCTCTTTTCTGGTAGCTGTCCTCACTCAAAAATACTTTCTAGGGGAGCAAGCATATGAATAACCCAACATGGGATTAGTGGCTTTTGCAATTCTCAGATCTGCCTGTGATACTGTAAACCTTTACAAAATGGCTTACAAGGTGAGTAATATACTCAATAATGTTAAAATCTTGCTCTAGTATAGCTATTATACAGAGCAATACTAATGTCAAATACTTGATACCTAAACACACAATGCACAACCACTTGCTACACAGAACCTCTATATTTATAACAGGTTTCACACTCTCTTCAGATATCAAGAGAAAGAAAAAGTGTTCAACAATGAGGCAATCACAAAGGCCTTGAAGTGCATGCCAGTTACACTTTGCGTAGCTATAACTGCATGAGCTCCAATTCGATGTATATTTTGCTTCAGTGGTGTCTTGTGCAATACTACAAGTGCTATGATGTGCTTAAGATTACAGTCTTTCCCAGTAACATTTCACTGCCTCCCATATCACCAGTTATCACATCATTATCACCACTATCACCTACAGTATTTACCTTTATGACAACCAAATGCATTGATCCTGGAGTGGGTGGCCACAAACAAATCACCTCCATGTCACCCTGTCCTACACCATCATATTGTCCTCCTTCTAACTCGCCACTCCATTATTCATATAGCCTATCTATCTTCATCCTATATTATCATCCTAATCCTTATTCATAATTTAGAACAACTTTAGATACTGATAAGGCACTGTGTGAAATCAGATATCTTAGAGCCCAAATCAACAATACAAAGCCACTGTGTTGTCTAAAAAGCTCACTGTACACCTTGAGTGAGCGAGAGAGGGCCTATGGGATGTTTTTCAAGAGGCGTTGAGAGATTCCATAACTATTCTCCCTCAGTGATATAGTCTACACATTTCACCTCAGTAACCTCTTGTATGTTACTGTTGCAAACTATGTTGATACCAAAACAATACTCGAGTAAATAACACACACAAATATCAAGGTGTAATAAGCAAAATAAATCGAAAGGAAACAAACGTTATGGAGCCATCTATGCCAAGGAGAAGAGAGTCCTTATCTATACCAGGTGGGGTGAAAGAAAGGTGAAGTACCAGTATTGATTCCTGACAAATATACCAAAAATTTATCCTCATTATGTCTGCTTACTGCTTCCTGTCTTTCCAAAACTATACAGTATGCACTAAATACTTTCAGAACTTGTGTCCCTGCACTGACATTAGTTATGCAGGATTTTATTAACCTTTTCTATAGTCAATGAATCTACAATCCATCTTAACTGCCATTATTTCTCAACCTGCTTCTTTGGTCATTGCTCCACTCTAAAATCTTACAGCATAACGCTGGCCAGGACATGAAATCCAACACAATCCATGGTGTACCCTAAACATCACCTATATTGTATGAGGAAAAAATTTAATACAGTGTAAACAGGGCTTATCTTAAATATGAATAATAATAATAATAATAATACCAATAATAATAATGAATATTGTATATACCATGATGATGTTAAAATCTACTCACAAATGAAAATACTGTAGACCAAATACATGATGCCATTATCAATTACTCACTAATGAAAATAAAAGAAATATAAAGATTTTACAGTAGAATGTTTGGTAATTATGATGAATTCGTATACGTAGTTTCATGAATAATGTGAATCCCCTCATTTCCATCTTTCATTAGTAATGGGGTGGGGTGCATAAAAGCCCATGCTGTGTGAAAGACAAGAGATCTTTTGGCTCTGTGGTCTACCTTGCATGCTAATAGTGCTCTGGATCTGGTATCAAATCAGTTTGGTACAGAAATGAGTTTGACAACTGTGCTACCGCATGCAAAAAAGTAAAGCTATACTGACCAATCTTGATGCATACTGACACCTGGTTAGATGCCCTATTTTTGAGTACCGAAACTCATTATGAAATTCCATCTTGATCAAGATTACTCAGTGTTGCTTCTGACGTATCCTGACAGCTTCCTAAATGAAGTATAGCCTCGCATGGTAACTTAGTAACACTCCGGAGTTCGGCAGGAGACATATCACACACCACAGGGTATGATGATGTGTTTCAACAGATATACAGTATGAGGCACAAGGTTGCACCATGGTATACTGAACCAAGGGACACCGAGCATACCTGATCAAATTATCAATGGGATCACAGCATATAATCTGTCCATCGCACTACTTCCTTCATTACATGGACACCAATATACTGGATACCAATACACTTTCGATATTCTTCCTTGTGTGCTTATTTCTGCTCTATTTTATCCTTTTTTTTTTTTTTGTTATAAATCCTTTTCGTGCTCTACCCACCCTACTTACTTTCATGAAGCTTTCATAAATTTCGTGTCCCTGCATTCCACTTCTAGTCATGCATTCATCAACACGGCCTATATACAAAATTCTTTCCTCCTTCCTTGAAATTCAGTAACGTAACGCACGCGAGACGGGGGCGGTCTTCTCACAATATGATCTTCCGGAAAGTAATTTCATTACAGCATGCAACACAGATGGCTTAGTGGTTATTTTTGACTACAAAAAGTGTACTGGAAAAATAAAACATACCTACTTCAGAGTATTTAAGGAAGCCGTCAATGCTTCTTCCACGAGACAGCCTCTGGGAGAGGAGAGGGCCGGTTGCTTATCGATGATCTCGCCGACGGGACGCGTCAATGCATTTAACACTTAAATCTACAGAAAACCTAATGATCCAGCCTAACCTAACCTATCCTAACGAGGGGGCTTAGCCGCCAGCCTCCCTGATTTTAACCACCTAGGTTTGCCACAACCTAACCTTGAGGACCCCCGAATACCAAATCCCAGTCCGAGTCCTAACTGCTAAACCTACTAAAATCAACCGTAATCTAACAACTGTTACCTAACCTGTCCTAACCTAGCTTAATCAACTGAAATTATCTAAACCTAACACATCTGTAAAGAATCTGAAATTACGTGCGTTTCGAGCTGATAAGGAAGCTGGGCTCTTGGTGGTAACTTTATCTGGGTGACGGTACCTTAAACATAAGTATATACAAGTCTTCACGTGTTTCATAAACAAAACTTTAAAAATGCCAAGTAACTATGATAATCTAATACATAACAGGTTACCTGTGAGACTAATTTCAATTGGAAATGCGGAGAGGCCGCGCCAGTGTGGCAGTTAAAAATTCATCCCCACAACACAGCACGTCCTTCTGTACCGATATCTACACACGCTACCTACTTGTCCTACTCAATGCCTAGCTTTCAACACTTAGTAACTCGGTGTTAACTGCTGATTTGGGAGATTTTAACATCCCTTATTTTTCAGAAGGTACTTTCTTTGGTACGGTACGTTACTAATGCAGGCTAAGTCGATACACTGCTATGGATTGCACAGGAGACAGTAAGTATACTAGGCAAATTAAATCGCCTTGGAAGAAATGCCTCGAATCCCTTATAAAAGAAAGAACTGCCCATAAACGGCGTTGATGTGGCTTTCCCTCAACATCATCACATACCGCATCGCATCACATATCTATAACTTCTTAATCTTTCTTTTATTTATTTAGCTTTCATACTGCCTCCTCTGTTCCCCCTTTTGTAGCCTATCCTCCATGATGTGAGAAATGTGAACGTCGGGGGCAGGGCTGCAAGAGACAGACCGAAAAAGACCTGGGACGAGGCCATAGCATGTGACCTAAGGGATAAAGGACCGAACAGGGAGGCTGCCACAGATCGAGCTGCGTGGAGAGCTGCCAAGACCGACGCATGGATGTTGGAGCCTTTATAAACGATACAACGATGATGATATTTCCGACATTTTTTTTTTTCCATATTTGTTGATACACGCAGTACCATCTCCAGACATGCTTTCTCATGCATAAATCTACACGAACGTTCTTCCATGTTATGTTTAGAAGCAATTACTACTTTTGAACCCTTAATCATCTCGTGCTGTGGCTAAGTAGAAGCAATGATGGTCAATTTCCCAAACGTAGAAGCGACTTTGCGTGTGTGCGTGTGTGTGTATACTCTGGTTTCAGTATACTGGCTCTGTGGGTGTTTCCTTCACTCTTGACTCTCCCTTCAAAACTGCTTTTACAAATATGTTAAGCATCACACTGAAAAAGCATAACCAGGGTTCCAAATTCATGATCTCTTCTGTTTCTTTACTGCATCTCAACCAATGATACCCCACTTCGCAGAAAAATAAAGATAATAATAATAATAATAATAATAATAAAAACATCACTATGGTCCCAATTCACCTTTTTAGTGTTCTGTTCATGCATCACATCTTCCGTGTTGTTCAAATTCCATACCCAACATGTACACATTCGATATTGTTTTGTTTACTTCTTCACATATGCTGTAGTTGAGGGCCACAGATGATAACGTATTTACGGTGGTCCAGGGCGTCACAGAAAGAAACATTTTAGGGATCATCATGTCTTTACGAGAATCCAGATGACAGGGAGATTTGAATTTATCTTTCTATAATCCTTCTACGTATATTTATCTATCCATTTGTTTATATATGTAACTTTTTTCACAGCCGTTTCCACACTTACACTCTTCCTGTACACAGATTATAGCCTACTAGGTCCGCACGCCTTCACGTAAACCCAGACCTCTTTGTAACGGCGAGATGCGTGGTCTGCCAGGTGCCCAGTTTGCGGTCCCCCCTCTCCAAGGAGCCGGTCATGTGGTAGCCGCGTCTGAGGTCAGCAGGGGTCAGGGTGGAGGTCAGCACTAACCGGAAGTCACCATCAGCCACACCCCGGAAGCTGCCCTCCACCACCACCTCGCCCTCCCTCGCTGCTGACACCCGCCCCACCGTCTTGTGTCTGTGGAGGGAGGGAGGGTGAAGTCTATCTATCTGTTTGTCTGTCTGTCTATCTATCTATTTATCGATCTATCTGTAGCCTGACGCCCTAATCCCGTAAGGGGTGGTCACAAACAAATCGCCTCCATGTCGCCATGTCCCCTGCCATTTCGGTGCCTTTCCCCCAACTTTACATCCCCCTCTCTCATACATCTCTCCACTCTATCCCTCCAACTCATCCTCGGTCTCCCCCTCCCTCTCCCCTCCTCCACCTCACTGACATACACTCTCGTTAGTCTCTCACTCTCCATCCCCCCAACTTACACCCCTCTCATATATCTCCCCACTCCATTCCTTCACCTCATCCTCGGCCTCTACCCCTCCACCACACTCACATACTCTCCTCGTTAGTCTCTCACTCTCCATCCCCCCAACTTACACCCCATTCTCTCAGATACCTCTCCATTCTATCCCTTCATCACATCCTCGGCCTCCCCCTCTCTCTTCCCCTCACTCACATACACTCACTTCGTCACTCACTCTCCATCCTCTCCACATGACCAAACCACCTCAAAGTCCATCTCCTAACGCTTCCTATCACATATTACAATAAAAATAACAGTAATAATATACAAAATAAGCACAGTACATTAGAATCATGGCAAATTTACACAATACCCTGAGGCGGTGTGAATGAATGTACTTAAACAGGACCATAAGAGTGATGGCGTTAATGTCAAAGGTAACACTTATATACACTATGAATGGGAAATGGTACTGTGGCGTGGCGTGGTGTGTGGTAGGATGACGTGTGTGTGGTGTGGTGTGGTGTGGTAGGGTGACGTGTGTGTG
>JAGKTI010017249.1:0-18680 GCA_018397915.1 Birgus latro | reverse complement strand
ATCGAGTCTGGCATAAATCTTTAATTTCCAAACTGCCCTCCTACGGTTTCTATCCTTCTATCTGTGCCTTCATCTCTAGCTTCCTTTCTGGTCGTTCTATAGCCGCTGTTGTAGACGGCCATCGTTCTTCTCCTAGACCTATCAACAGTGGTGTTCCTCAGGGCTCTGTCCTATCACCAACTCTCTTCCTTTTATTCATCAATGACCTTCTAAGCTGTACATCTAACCCTATACACTCATATGCCGATGATTCCACCCTTCACCTTTCCATTCGGTTTCTGCAACGTCCATCTCAGCAGTTTCGTTTCGTTTCGTTTCTGAAGGCTCCAACATGCTTGCATGCGTCGGCCTTGGTCACCTAATGGCGGCTCTCCACGCTGCTCGATCCCTGGCAGCCTCCCTGTCCCTTAACCCTTAAGTCACACTTAATGACCTCGTCCCATGTCTTTCTCGGTCTACCCCTCCCAACCCCTCCCCCAATATTAACACCTCTCACCCTCTGTACCCAATTATCATCCCCCATCCTCTCCACATGTCCAAACCACCTCAGCCTACCTCTCCTCATCACAACACCAATACACTCCAGTCCCATCCTACCTCTCAACTCTTCCATCGTAAACCCAGCCCCCCCCAGGCCTTTCTGGTTAAGCATAATGTGTATCTACTTATAACTATACTGTACAGCATATGCCTCGTAGCAAACTACTGTACTGTATATGGTAACCCTGAAGTACAGTATATAACAATATTTCACGATATTAGAACAAGGCCAAAAGTATATAACAACAAAGTACACTTCACTTGAGTAGGAAGGACAAGTTGGAACCAGGTGGGTATTCTTCTGGCTGCTTTCCTCTGAAATGCACAAAATATTACACATTATTTTGCATCACCAGTTTAACCCAATTCATACCACTATAAATGGTTTGTTAGTACACAACTAGAGGAAAAAGGAAAAATAGATACAGTAAGTAGAACTGTCATCACACTGTTCAGCAAAAATGAGCCTCACTTCTTTTCATTCATTATTTTCATCTTCATCCCACAAGTAAAGCCATATATACTATATGTAGTGTGCTTCATCTGATAATACCACTCTTGTAGCATGTAAGGTATGCAAATATTCCACTGACTCCCATGCAGTAGGCTACATGAGGTAACCTCTGTCAGTAAATTCTACCTTTTGACAACTCAAGAGCTGAGATATCCATGCTGTTAAGAAAGCATGAACATACACCTCTGAGAAGTTGCCTTAAACATACAGAAAATACATCAACAACCTGCATAAAGCTTTAAGCCCTGTATGGTATTTTAACATAAGAGGAAATGCAGCCTCTACTGAACTCTTCAGTCTGGGGTAATTCCTCATCATTAATCAGTCCCTTAATTACAAAGATGTCTTTTCTTATTCTAGTTATTGAAATGATGACAAAATGCATGTCAAAAAAGCATCCAAGTGGTATAGAGGCTACATCCAATCTCAAGGAAAAACTTCAGTAGGGGAAAATGCCATGAGGCACTTAGCCACACAGTGTTCTTCTTAGTTTAGGCCTTTGGGCCTAAAGTGGACTATTCACCCACCATCACATGACAAGGGTTTGCCAACCTTTTTCTTTTTTACTTGACAACTGACAGATTGACTCTGGTAGGTGTAACCAAAGTTGAAATCTGATGTAAACTGATGATGCTATGTTGCTCATTAAGAGTGAACACAGGAGCTTTGCAGCTTAGCGCAAAGTTTTGTTGATGTCTATGAGTGTTGGGTTTTGAAAGTTATGTAGATAAGAATAAAGTGATGGTTGCTGAAAGGGAAGGTGACTAACTTACTGGTGAGTGGAGACATGCATTGGTAAGGGAATTTAAGTAGGAAACTTGAATGCATAAATAAAGGGGGTAAATATACAGTAGCACAGGGAAAGAGGGTAGTCGGTGGTATGAAGACCTTGATACCAAACAGTGGTATGAGTGTAGAGGCTGCAAGAGGAGTGCATGTTTGTGCCCACATTAATGTAAGGTGTAAGGCAATGGTGTGGCATCAGAACAAAAGTCAAGAGAAAGAGCAAAGGAATGGGATTCTTGAGGAATGTGAGTGGATTGCATAGAGTGAACAGGATAAAAAATAGTTTGTTTCTGTGTATGACATGGTATAAGGAAGTATGCTGACGATGGGGTTAAAGAAAATGTGCTTAGAATGGTACTGTATGGTCATAGGTAAAGAATGGATGTAAAAAAGGTGGTATTATATGAGCAATAAGTCCAAGCATCCCTTGGATATAATGGGCTATATCTGGTTGGAGGGTTTTAACCCACCTGACCACCAGGCATCCACTGGGTTATCTGGTTACAACTCAATGTAATCAATGGTTTCCTGGCTTACAGGATGCTACAATACATCAACTGAGTGGACAGTGGGTGCCCTCACCTACCACATCATAAAGCTGTTTTGAAGTCATTCCCCTCCCCCCCTTAATCATAAGCCAGGAGCAACGTTAAGCTGTTTCACCTTCAGTAGCTTTTGCCTGCACATATCGAGGACTTAAAACTAACAAATAACTACACAATTTATACACACAGAGAGAACAGCCTGGCAGGGTGTAGTCCCAGGAGCTGTGCTGTGTTGTCTTGCACCTTTATTAAGCCACCCTCCCTTAGTCCCACCACAGGAGGGGTTCCGGGTATTTCATGGTACTGAAGAATCCGCTCCTCTCGGGTCTCCTGTCAAGGAGGGTCAAGATATGAATGCTGTAATATTAAGTCACTGTAGAGAAAGTCCCCATCACAGTATGTTACCTTTGTTCATTTTTTTTTTTTATCAAGCCCATGGTAAATAAAGGAAAAGGTGAGGACAGATGCTGTGAGACACTTAGGCACAGTGCTCATCTCCATAACCTTGGCTATTGAGCAAATGGAGTTATCCACTATCCTGGGATACAAGGTCAGTGCATCATCCACTACCATAATTTCCACCCCAAATTGTTACCCGAGGTACTCATCTTACCTAACATCCATAACAGGTGGATGGAAACCTGGATCTAATGGTACCGGCAATTCATACCACGATTCAAACTCTGACATTACAAAGATGGCAGTTTTACAGCTAGCAGTGATAACACTCAGTCACAGTGATATAGAAAAATTGTCTATTAAAGTTATATTGCTACTTATAAAGCTCATTTGACAGTTCTTACAATTTACAGTGCCATTTGTAATGAAAAAGTTGTGATTTTCTGTAACATATCACCAACATATGACTAGAACTTAGAGTACTTTAGTTTTTTGCCACATCTTTTTGTCCTGCCACTGGTATAAGGTCAAATAACACTTTGTTTATACCCATGTCCACACTCTGGCACTGCTATCATTGCCATATTTCATACACTTTCTAATATAACACTTCAATTTTTACAAGCATCACAAAGTGTTGTATCTAAACCTATTTGCTGATTCAATAATTATCCCTCAGTTTTTGCAGGTGTTAGGAACCAGAAACATATGAAAACGGCAAATTTCTGTCAATAATGAAACACCTCAAAAAGGACCCCCACATCTATAATTAAACTATGTAATTGCCTAAAAACCCTTTGCAGTGCCCCCAAACTTCCAGACATTACAATTTTCTTGCTGAAAATGTATTTTTATATAATATAATAAATTTTTTTGTTACTATATCAGTCCAAGAAACACAATGATCTGCAGTAGCTTCTGATTGTTTACTAATCCTCAAATAACTGAACCTGGCAAAAGCAAAACCACAGGAAAAATGGGATGATTGTATAGTATATTGCCAATTTCAGCATTTTGTTGACACCAAACCTATGCAGGCTGATATTTACTGTTTGAATTGGCAAACTGGATACAAATAGGAAAAAAATATATGCCCCCCCCCCCACACCCACCCACTTTAAGACTGCTCACTGTCTAGCCTGCCTCTCTGTTTGCACCTTTTATTACTTGCAAACTGTTTTGCAGTCTAATGGAGAACTGCCTTCTTGAAAAGCATTAAAGGATCAGAGGAATCTATACATTCTATACTTAAGGAGGTGCTGGCCCTCGTTACTCTTGGATGGTACAACCGAATTAGTTTTACAGACACAGAAAAGTTATTAATCATTTCCCTTTCTGTTAACTTATTATTCTCTGTAGTGTCACTTTCTTCCATTCGATAATGCCATAATTAACTGGGAATCATGTGCAAATTTTCAATTAAGTTCAAAATGTTATATGGTTGAAAAGAACTTACCAAATATCTTTTGCTTAGTCTCCATGAAAACAGTGGCCTTCTGTAACACTTTCCGGGAATAAATTATTTTGGTATCCCTCCCATGATAAGGACAATGAATTTTTACTTTAAAACCTCAGTTAAAAATCAAATTTCTGAGGAAAAAAATTAAACAAAAAATATGGGCTCAAAAATGTTTTATTTTAACTCCCCACCTTTTTTGCCTCAAAAATAACTCAGACAAAAAAAAAAAAAAATGTAAAATTGGTTAAAAAATGGCTGAAAAAAATTTAATTGGAGAAAAAAAAAAAAAAACTTTACAGGAGAGCCAAATTTAAATCCCCCACACCCATGGACGGCCATTTAACAAGTTAAAAGACCCTAGCGCTGTATGAAGAATTGTCCCCCACCTCCCTCGTCTTCACCTTCTGCCACGATGTTGTGTTCATACGTAGGGTATTTTTAAACCATTTAGCTGATTTTCGACCATGTGTCAGAAATTTACGTATATTTTGAGGCCAGCACCCCCTTAATATTTCTTCTCCCCCTCATCGTAATACTATTACTCTCTATCCAGTTTAGCTTATTTGTTCTCGCTTGTTCTTCCTCTCTCCCTCCTTCTCTCAAGCCTCCAAACAGCTTCTGTCTGTCTTTTCCTCTCCCTGCTGACTCACCCCCATATGCTTTGATGAGGGGTCAGCATCAGTGTAGTGGGGGTTGATGTTGAATGGTACAAGGGCCAAAGCAGAAAAGGACGGAGGGTAGACAATGGGCATGTCATTGGTTGTGTTGATGGAGATGGTTGATACATTGGTCCCGGCACTGCTTCCAATGTATGGCACTCCATCCTGGGGAAGAATGAGGATGTACAGTGTCATTTCCTTCGTTCCTAATTGTTTTCTCTCTCTTTAAAACCACATGCACAGTGCAAGGGTGTTATGCATTTGGTTAAGTTTAGTTTGTCTGCATGTCCGTCTGTCTGCTGGCTAGGTTATGGACTTGAACCAAATCTGAAATTATTAGTGATGATCATCAAAGGAACAAGTGATTAAATTCTGGCAAAAAAACGCTTTAGTTCATGAATCGGGAGTACTGTCAATTAAGATTTTATACAGTTTAAACCAACCTCAGTGTTGATGGTCGGAAAGAGTATTAGTGATTCAACATTCAGAACAATCGGGAAAAGGTTTGGCTCTTTAATTCATTATTTATTCAGTCAGGACCAAAGCTGGTGGAATGGTTTAAGGTCAGCCATGGACTGATGTGACCATTTTGAGAACATAAAAGTCAAGATCAAAGGGCAAGAACAACTTAAGCAATTTTACTCCAATATGGACCAAACTTTGTGGAGAGTTTGAGGGCCAGTCACAGATGAAGTAATTTGAGTTTGAGATTAATTGGTCAAAGGTCAAACTCATAGGCAGGAATCAACAGTTCAGTTGCACACTGATTACAGGGCATCGCTGTTGGACTCTGAGCGCTCCCCTTGTTTTGTTTTTTTATTTTGTCCCTAACTGGTCTGCAGCCTAATAAATTAACAGAATGATCAAAATAGTACACCAATGGGACCATGCAGGACTATGCTTTGCTGATCACTGATTATTATGCTCCGTCAACTCTGACTTGGCCTAAACTTGCTATGACAATCCATCCTTCTACAGGTAACTTTCTTATTGTCCACTGTAACAACTATGTACCCATCACAAGCTTTCTCTAGGTTGTGATAGGGTTGTGCATGAAGTAAGTGTGTTGTGGTGTGGGGAGCTGCACTGCAGTGTGGGCATAGTAGACTATTTGAGAGTTGCATTTTGTGCTGGAAGAGCTGCAAGGAAGGGTGGTGGCTGCATCATGGTCTGGCTAGGTACACTCACGTCTCTGTGGGTTGGGTAGATTCTTAGGTGTAATTGTCTGGTGGTGGTACATGAAGGATGCTATTTGGCTGCAGGTTTTGGATAGCTGTAATGGCTATGTATATACATAGTGTATGCGAAGTGCAGTGTTGGGTGAAGAAGGAACGATGTAGCTAATATACTCTGTGCAGTGTTTGGCAGCAGTTCATTTTTTGTTTCTTTGTGAAGAGGGTGATGCAACATAAAGTTACATGGGTGGGGTTTTGAGCTGACGCAATGAACTGTGCGATGTAGCTAATATACTCTGTGCAGTGTTTGGCAGCAGTTCATTTTTTGTTTCTTTGTGGAGAGGGTGATGCAACAGAAAGTGACAAGGGTGGGGTTTTGAGCTGATGCAGTGAACTGTCTCTCTCTCATATCCATATAATCCTTGATTGGAAGTACCATATTTTTGTTTCTTGGTGCAGGTGAATTATATCTGTGGTCTTACGTCCATCCAGTTGGTATTCATAAGGCTTTGTTTTAGGGATGATTTCTGCTGTCCAAAGCAGTGCCTGTAAGTGTCTTGTGGTTTATAAGATGCCTTTGCACTGATGTTATTTGTATGCTAAGAAAAGGTGATGTTATTGAGAATTCTGATCGTGTCTTTCATGAGGGTGTGGTTGGCTAATGGGGGAAAAGTAAGCATGTGTTTAAGATTCATATCTATCTAGATTCCAGAGCAAGAGAGAACTGATTGATTTGGCCTGTAAGGCAGTATTTTCAATTTTTCTTAAGCCAGTGGTGTAATGAGTGTAGGTACAGTTGGAGCTGGGTTGCTGCTTTTTGAATTTAAAGTGTTGTGAAACTATTGCCAAGTTACTGAAGAGGGCAGGGTTGGCAAGTCATGGAGGAAAAGGCTAAGCGGTGACGGTAAGAGAACTGAGCCCTGTGGGACACTGTTGGATAGTATTCTGAATTCAGAACTTTGGTTTTAACAGAGTACCTGGCCTTATCTACCCTGGAAAAAAAGCTCTCCAGTCATTTATTATTATTATTTTTTCATGTTTGTGGCTAAGATTTTACTTATCAATTTGCACTTTAGAACTGTCAAAAACTTTGTTTATGTCTACTGCTGCTAGCATGGTTCTTAATGGTGGCTGTTGGTGGAAGACTTTCACTGCCCCAGTGCACAGACAGAAGAGAGGTAAATGTGCAACACAAGTGGGAACTCGAAGGGCCCAAGAAAGAAACCAGTGAACTGCCACTGTTGGAAAGAGATGCCGTCACACTGCTTCACCAATGTAAACAGGCAACTTCACTTAATTTAACTGAGGTTTCCATTATACAGTAGCTTATTTCCTGATGATCAATGGCAGAATATGACATTCTTTACTTAACTCTGTTACTAGCAGTGTTGTGCACTGAAGTGATAATCCAGTAACAGATAATTATCCAAGTTAATTGTTGTTACTGGACTATTGTGAGAAGTTAACTTCTATAATCGTTATCGGACCATTTAACTTCTGATAACTCTATTTTTTTTTTGTCCGATATGTCCGTTAATTTTTTGTCCAATAAAATTTTTATCATTTTACGTTTTCTTTCTAGGTTCCTCAGTATAACAGTTGTTCTTTGTTGTTAATTCCATTTCTTGTAAAAGGAAAGTTTAAACTATCTATTTTTTTTAGTCCGATAATGTCCATTAATTTTTTGTCCAATAAATCATGTGGTTGCTGGGGACACTCACCATCCACTCACTCAATGTAGTGCTGCTCTTGGGTGTCTGCCCATTCCTCTCCTCCTTCCTCTTCTGTCATTCTTTACCTCATTCTTTCCTCATCCTTCTGCCTATGGGTGACTTTACACTCCCTCTTCCGTCTTTCTTTCCTCCATTCTTTCCTCTTCCTTCTGCCTATGGGTGACTGTTCACTGAGTGACAAGCCAAATAGTTTCCTGTACACCAAGAAACCATTCAGTATGCTGGGTGGTAACCAAATAACCAAATTATGGCACCTGGTGGTTTAGTGGGTAATTATGGTGCTCCAGTCAGATTGAGCCAGTGAAGGTTTATATCCAAGAGTGGTTGAGGTTTACTGCTCATGTTATACCACTCAGGGATGAGTGAGGCTGGTCACTCTCATCTTAATGTCAGGACCAGCTTGCCTAGTCCCAGGCTCCTACGCTCCTCATGGGACAACGTAGGATTGTACGATGGATAGATGGATGAAATGTTTATCATTTTACATTTTCTCTCTAGGTTCTTCATGGTTGGTAAAATAATGGAAACAAACAGTAAAAGCAGATTAATCTTTGCCTTACATTTTATGTTAGTAACACCTCAGCCACCAAACATGCCATTACTGACTCCCTCCTGGACCCCGGTTCTAAGTCCCCCAGACCCCCCTCCCCTGTACTGCTCCCATGCCAAACAGGTACAGTGCAAGGTTACAAGCCGTGTCCATGGATCTTAATACCTTTCAGTTCTTGCAATAATAACAGTATCTAGTAAATTAAATTTAGTTCATGATGCGTTGTGGTGCTGATGTGGATGTGATAGGAAGCATTAGGAGAAACACACTGAGGTGGTTTGGCCATGTGGAGAGGATGGAGAGTGAGAGACTGACAAGGAGAGTGTATGTGGGTGAGGTGGAGGGGGGGAGAGGGAGGGAGAGGCCAAGGATGAGATGGAGGGATGGAGTGGAGAGGTATATGAGAAAGGGGGGTGTGAGCTGGGAGCAGGGCAATGAGGTGGCGGGGGACAGGGTGACATGGCGGCGATTTGTTTGTGGCCACCCCTTACAGGATTAAGGTGTCTGGCAATAGATAGATAGATAGAACTGGTTTGGTTACAAGGGTTTCAAAACAGTACATTTTGAAATAAAAATCTAAAAAATAATTAAGCAAAAAAGTTGCAAAACTTGTCGAAAATGCATTGTGGATTTAGCATAAATATGCATTTGTTATGGGTTTTGAAGGTTTCAGATTATTGATGTCGGACTTAAAAATTGGGGTTAACGGATTATCGTCATTGAAGTTAACTTTTTAGTTATCGGTGCCCAACACTGACAAACACCATATAATAGTGTTAATCTCATTACTTCTCAGCACTCAAGATGGAGGGATGGCAACATTAGGTAAAGTTAAAATGGAAAAAGTACAATAAAACAAATCTATAATTAGCCATATACCGGTACATTAATCCCTTTTTATATGTAGGTGATGTATTCCCAAGTATCATGATTCCCTATACAACTATCATATTAAATCTGGGAAAAGTACCAACTCTGTTTTATAGGTGGCATTGGATCTTACATAAAAATTTTTCTGCAAACTATTATGGGCATAACATTACCAAAAGGGAACATCTAAAAAGGCAACATATAATGAAGACTGTGTGCAACTGGAAATGTACCTCTAAAATTCTCTTCCTGATGGGGTCAATGAGCCTGTTGTCATACAGTGATTTCAGAAGCTGGAATGTATTGCCACCTCCTACAAAGATGGCTTCAGCACTGTTGACAGCTCCTACTGGGTCCTCTGCTTGGTGCACACTGCTCAACTGATAACCTGTCAATATCACATCACTTTTACCAATTCAATTCCTTGATTAATTCTGATGCTTATTTAACTTATTAAAGCTCTCTAATATTTAAATTGGCATATTTCATCTCTCAAGTAACAAAAGGATCTTTTCAGAGTTGAGTAGAGTCGTCTGTGATTAGCAAAAATAAATATAAAACATGTAACAAGACTGAAGAAGTTAAGCACTGAAATATTCTGGTATTAGAAGATATTGCCATAAGTATGCCAAAATTCACAAGGGGGTGAAAGGAATACTCTTGAGGCAACTGCACCCTATGCTGTCACAGCATGACCAGCACTTCTAATCCATGACTACTAACAGACATATTTAAATGCTTATGCTGCAGCAATACATGCACCTTTTTACTTTACATTCAGTCTTTCAATGATGTAGTGGTACATGTACTTTATGCAGGCCAAAAGTGACAAGCGATTCTAATTCATGAGCACTGATCGAAGAAGTTTTTGTTTTTGAAGGCTCCAACATGCTTGCATGCGTCGGCCTTGGTCACCTAATGGTGGCTCTCCATGCTGCTCGATCTTTGGCAGCCTCCCTGTTCAGTCCCTTAACCCTTAAGTCACACTTGATGACCTCGTTCCATGTCTTTCTCAGTCTACCCCTCCCAACCCCTCCCCCAATATTAACACTTCTCACCCTCTGTACCCAATTATCATCCCCCATCCTCTCCACATGTCCAAACCACCTCAGCCTACCTCTCCTCATCACAACACCAATACACTCCAGTCCCATCCTGCCTCCCAGCTCTTCCATCGTAAACCCATCCCCCCCAGGTCTTGCATGCAGGGACGCGCTGCACATCCACCTAATCATTGTCATTTCTGTATGTTTAAACCATGCCCTTGCTAGCGTCAACCCCTGTAACGTAGTGGGATACGTTGGGTGATATGTAAAGGGCATGTGGTGTAGTGCATAGGATAGTTAGAGGAAATGTTTGGGAGAGTATGCTGGTCTACTCTCCATGTTACTGTCACACTGAAAAAGTCAGCAATGGGGGATGGTTAGGTAGCTTGTGAAACAGGAGCTCCAGCTCTACCTATCACCAGCATTCCCATTCCCCTCGGAAGTACCACCCTGTTCAGCCCGTGCTACAGCCTCCTTCTACTACACGAATTTTTGTTTTGAAATATCGTAATAGTATGTACTTGGCATTTACTGTCCTACTAGTTAGGCACTGGTCAGCCTTACAAAGATGGGGTGGGTGTGCATACTCCTCCATGGGATATGGCTAAAGGACTACAATATTTCAGGGTGGTCTCTCCGAGCTTACAGTCAGAGTGAACATGACACAACTTCTACTGTCCCTTCAAAGCAGATGCCTCACACATCCTGTCATATGAGTACAGAATACATTCAGAGCCATGCTGTTCTGCCAGAGCCCTCCAAAGTGAAACAAAGTCAATTCTGTTTACTGTCAGCATGAGATGCAGGACCTGTATCTTAGACTGGGTGCTCAACATCTGGGTCCTCCTCCTCAGTCTAGCTCTCCATCTACATGTCTTTGGCACTCTTCCTAAGGAAGCCTCCAGGGAGGAAGTGTAGACTTAAAAAATAGGTATTTGCAAGGCCAAAAATCCATATCATGTGAACCTGGAAGCACCCACTTGTTTTGATGCTACCCAAGGTGACTCACTTCCTCCCCCTCCCCACATCCCACCAAGTGAGCTCAAACACATACAAAGCAGTGGTGGTGCCTAGAACATCACTGAAACATGGAAACACCCACATCTTGTTGCAGAAGCACAGGATGCACACAACTTCACTCCCATGATGTGGTTTGTAGTTTATCCATACTATTCTTAGAGTCAGGAGACTCTTTTCAAACTGAAGGTCTTAAAAACAACCTTTATCACCTGTTCAGTATGAGAGATTACTTTCTTAAGTTGCATAGCATCATTCATTCAGAGGAAAGAAAAAAATATAAAAGAAATCACTGGACTGAAGGGGTTAAACAAATGGATAAGATACTGATGACCTTGAGCAAGGCCCCTAAGCCTTGTGCAGCATTCTATGTGGTGACATGAAGCAAAGCATCCTCTCCTCACCTTTCTGAGTCTAGGATAATTACTCCCATCACCACAGGACACCTGGGTGATGCCATAGGACACCTGCAAGCCCTATTTCTCAGTGTTCTTCAAGTTTTCCTACAACTGAAAAATGGGTTTGTGGCCTTTAAAAAATATTTCCTTCACTGCAAGCTTATGCTTCCCCATTGTAATGACTGTATTAAATTCATTGAAATTAACACTGGTCACATGGAAGGATATGGTTAGTATAACTTACCCCAAGAAGCAAACTTTTTACGAGCTTTCTCTGCATAGCTGTCCATAGTGAGGAGGGCATAGGGCACGAACAGCACATGTTTTACATTCTTACTGTAATAAATACAATAGTTACTTTCTTATTGTAAAAGTATACAAACTGTTTACACATACTGTACTGTTATAAGCAACATGGGTGGAAATGCAACAGGATGTGGTTTAGTCACCCTCATATGTTTCATACATGGGATCATTTTTGGCAAACCTCAACTGAGAATCACTACTCACTCTGTACAGTTTAAAGGAGGGATGACTGATATACTTAATTATGAGTTGTGACACTGTTCTCCTGGTCTCTATTTCTGGGTTGTTCCAAACACAAACCATTCAATGGCAGGATCAGTCACGACCAAGGACCGTGGTTCACAGTACTAACACTAGACAAGATACACAGTACAGTATTTCTGTCAGCTTCATGGATGGCTATGAAGTAACAAGTTTTCATTTTTTTTTCCAAAGTATCCTTCCTCCCTGGAGGCACCCTGAGGAAGAGGTACTGAGGAAAATAAAACACCACACAGGCATTATAAACATGACAGGACAAATAATTTACCCACAGAGCATTCTGTGAGGAGTATTCGTAGTTTTCAATATCTGTGAGGTTTTGGGAACCTAACCTCTATAAATCTCTAAGGTATACTGTTTTCCCTTTTCTACTGTCCTTGCAAACATTCTTCTAGAACTGTAAGACAAAAATGGCTTCTTTATAATGTACTGGTACTCAAGTCTCAGATGGGAAAACATTAACTGCCTGCACCCATGAACTGCAATGAGTACAGATGGGTGGCATACATTACAATAATGTATTAAAGTATTTTCTGGAGGGATATGTGGGATCTGAGAGCTAGATATCTGAGGATTCCAGAAAATATTCTCCAGGTGGAAAATTCTGAGAGTTGAGGTGGGTGTGATCATGGTTATCAGGAGTATATATTAAAAATAAAGAAAAAAAATCTGATAAAGTAGTATACCTGTTTAGAAAATCCTTGATGTACTGGGCCGCCCACTCAAGGTAGCCACTCCCATGAATGGTGGAGTTGGAGAGCAGAAGAAGATTCCTCTTTGTCATTTTCACTTTCTCTGGAAACATTGTAAATCTTTTACACGGATGATAAAATGGTATCGACCACAATGACGCTTACTGATGCTGCTATATTTATACAGTACAGAACGGTGTACAAATTACATGACTTCCAAGCAGGTTATACTACACTGGACAGCAAAGTCATCCTAGCTGGGTTAGAATGGGGGGGGTGGGGTGGGGTTACCTAAATATTATTATATCTTCCTGATATCCAAATTGTGACAAAAATGTATAATGGAAATGTTGATCAACTTGAAGTGATAAGAGTTTGCAGAAAATGATAAAATTGACAGGAATGATTATGGGCTGAAAACCGATATTATCCAAAGCTTTATTATGAGCTGAATGTCTCAGCAAAAATTATTGATGTCAAAAGCGGATGACCAGTGCATGACAAAATTTCCCACAGCATCGTCCGCACCGAACTCTGGCTGAGATAACATGTCTTATCTGTCAAGGTAAATATCATCTCAAGTATTTTTCATTTTAAAAATGCTAAGCAGCTAAATATATGAACAAAATAAGTGTTTGCTACGACTACTCTGCCTTATCATTCCCTCCATTAAACAAAGGCATCGTACCTGGAAACTACCGTCAGTACTAAAGTAAATTCACAGGCCAGTCCTTACAGCTCAGCCTCCACCACTCCCGTGTTATTGTATTGTGGTTAATCTCATATGCGGGGCTTTTCGGTAGCGCCCTTCATATACGAAGTTTACTGTGCATTATCGTATATAGAAACAGTAAATAATTCTCTTTGGAAATTAAACTAAGGAAATTCACTCTTATATTAGGCAAATACCGATAAAGCGTTGACGTAACAAGGACAAGATTCCCATCCCTTGCCTGGAGGCAATGACAAATGCCTCATGAGGCAATCCGCAGACAGAAGTGTCAATGAGGAAATTAATAATGCTTAATGTCATGTGACGCCACTGACTATGTTAAATGTAATATATGTGAAGTGTACCGATGAACGAAGTAATTCTGCTTCATATTCGTGCATTAAAGGTAAGTGAAAACAAAGTTTGTAGTTAGTGCAAAGTGGTAAACTTCAGGAAGATAGGACCACCTTTTTTGGTAGTTTTCGGTTTTTATTCTTTACCAGAGCTCCTCTTGAGAGTCTTTGAGTATTTTCCAAGTGCGTTTCCAAGTTTCAGAATTTGTTTGTGTGTGTGTGTGTGTGTGTGTGAAAAGCAGTGAAAAGGCGGTTTGTTTACAATTTAACCGCTGAAGACGTCATCATGTGTCAAAGGCAGGCGGACGTTATCTTGGAACTTTATTTATTTATTTATTTATTATTTTGACTAAATTACCCATGTCAGTGATCATTTATTCACACCTAACCTAATTTTACGGATTAACCCCAGCCTAATATATCCTAACGTATCCTATTTTATGGTAACCTAACCTAACCCATCCCTTATAATCATTTCCATGTTTATTGATGGATCATCATACTTAAAAACGTACTTCCGTACACTTAATAGAGTCACTGAATTAATTCAAACTATTATTATTATTTTTCAATTGGTGGTCCTACGTTTCCTTGAAGATTACCGTACCACAAAGTTTACAGTATTTACTTCTTTGGTGCTGATGAGGAGCCTGCACGTGGTGGCGCTGTATTGCCTGGGTGGAACTGTTCCCTGTCATACTCAGGTACCTGCATCACCTGCCAGTTTTACCCCAAACCACCCCAGCTCAACCCCACCATCACCCCATGACACTCTAACAACGTCCGTCATATTTGGGAACCCCGCCTCACGTTTCAGTTTTGCCCCATACCATCGCAACCAACCCCTCTGTGGCTCTGTTACCCCACTACACTCATCTAACCCCATTATACTTCACAGTGCAATACCTTTCAGTTATTCCAACCAGCTCTGCCAGTATCCCACTCTACCCCATACATCCTCGTCATACTGAGTTACCTTACCTTACCTTACCTGTCGGTTACCCCATATTCCCACAGCCACCCCCTGCCTCAGCACTCAATTTTACCCCATACCATCTCGACCAACGCAGCATTTACCGAATTCCACCTCATCGAACTCAGCAAGCACCCTACTTCAGCTACCCTACCTCACCTAACAGTTTTACCCCATACCCCCTAAAAACACCCATCATTATTCCTCTCCATCCCATCCAGCACAGTCATACTCAGGTATATGCCTTACCTCACATTTCAGTTTCACCGACTACCTTCCATCCAATCCAACCCCGCCACCACCCCACTCCACTCCGTCCAGCCACATCGTTTTCCGGTACTCTACTTCAACTTTTATTTATACGTCAGACCATCCCAGCGAACCCCACCATTCATCCACTTCATCCGACCAAACCCCATCATTGTAAGATACCCTACCTAACCTGTTAATTTAATTCCGTACCATCCCATCCAACCCCGCCAATATCCTATAGTCCTTCTCATCCATCCTCATACTCTGACCAACCTCTCTGTCATTCTGAACCCATACCACCCCAGCCCACTCCCGATTACCTCACTCCACCTTATTCAACCGCTGCCTCACCCCACTCCATCCCTCCACCCTCCCAGTCTTTACACATCCTCACTTGTCATTTATACCTCGTATCACCCCAACCAACTCCGCCGTTATCCTAATCCCGTCTCTCTAACCTCGTCATACTCTAGTCTACCTCACTTGTCGATTTTATCCAGTACCACTTCACCCAATCTCGCAGTTACCCGAGTTCACCCCATCCTTCCTTATAATCAGGTACTGTACATCACCTGACAGTTTTACCCCTTACAACCCACACTAACCCCAGACTTACCCCACTTCATCTCATCCAACCTCTTCACCCTACATCACCAATTAATTTTGCCCCATATCACCGTAACTAACCCCACCATTACCCCACTCCACACCCCATCCAACACCTTCATACTCAATTACCCTATCTTTCCTACCAGTACTGCCCCATACCTTCCCAACCAACCCCATCGGTACCACTCTACCCCATTCAATATCGTCATATACTCTGCTTTACCTCTCAATTTTACCCCATTCCACTCCAACCCGGCCACTACCCTAAACTACCTTGTCTAAGCACGCCTTACTCTACCGTGCCCCGTCTGTCAACCTACCCCGCCATTACCCCACTGCACCACACTTAACCCCGTTATATTCTGCCCTCCCTCACCTATTCATATTTCTTAGTACCACCCCACACAACCCCTCCTTTATCCCCCCTACACTATCCAGTTCCCTCATTCTTAAGTACCGGCACCCTTTCCGAACTGTCAGTTTTACCCTGTACCACCCCAACCAACCTCGCCATTATCCCCCCTCCCATCCATACCCTATCCTTCCTTACCTGTCAGTTGCATCCTATACCACCTCAACCAACCCCGCCATTACCCCACGCCACCCCATCCATCCCCGCCATAAGCTGTATCGGTGCCGTTGTGTGAAAACCCTCTGCAGCACCAGTGGATGGAATATAGTGCAACAGTAATACACCTGAAATAAAAACAAACAGGCATTATATTGGTTACTATGGGTTTATAATTGGACATGTCTGCTAGTCTGTAGTTCATTTTAACTACAAGGAGATTTTCATTGCTCTAGCTTGTTTTCATTAGTTCAGCGGCCGTACAAGACACTTATTAGGAATGAATAAGTGTGTATGTGTTAGGAATGAATAAGTATGTGTTAGGTTTGGATAAGTATGTATTAGGAGAGGAGTGAATAAGTATGTGTTAGGAATAAGTGTGTATGTGTTAGGAATGAATCATTATGTGTTAGGAATGAATAAGTATGTTAGGAATGAGTAAGTATGTATGTGTAAGCAGGTATACGTGTGTGGTTCAGCCCCACGGAGCTACCACCGACCAAGCTCCAATAATCAATAGACATGAAATCACCGGAGACATTGATTTCCCTCACAACCACAACCGCACATAATTATTCATAGTTATTCCCTCAGGCACTCCACTACCTCCTACTGCCTTGAATAATCCTTCTAACCACCCTAACTTTCTGTAGGTAGGCACCCCAGCGACGTACAGCCCGTGAACTATGTGGTTATTGAAATATTTAAGGGGATATGAGAACGCGGGAACTGGGCCTGGCATAACGAGCCTAATGAAATATTCAGCAGGGGTTTTTCACGTGCAACAGCGTCTTATTTCCACGTCGTTATTTCATTCTCAGAGGCGCAACAGGGTTCAGAGGTCGATGTAAATGTACAAGATAGCAAAATTCCAGGAAGTATCGGGTGGTATTGGTGATATTTGAAGTGTCAATAATGGATTACGTCGGCCAGCTCTGGAGATACACAAACCGGTCGCCATGGCAACCAGGTAAGGGCCCCTCGATGAGCATAGCAGCGCTTGTCAGGGCCCTGGAGTGTGCACGCAGAAATAAGCACCTGTTTAATGCAATATGTCGATGATTTTTTAATGGGCACGCGTCACCAGTGCACTTAAATATCTTCGCAAGATTTCAGCGTACTATTAAGTAAGACTTGCATACTTGCCTCTAGTGGTAAAAACAGGACGGAAAATTCAAACTTTAAAACCTTTGCAAATATGTGAAACAAAAAACGCTAAAACAAGTGGATTTAACTCATTCATTCCTAGAACTCATTTTTTTGTATTATTTTTGGTGCCAGCAGATGATTTTATTAAAACTGGGGGGAAACGTCTTGCAGTGAAGGGATTAGTGAAGGCTGCATCTAACCCCTCCAATTCAAAGTTGAATAAAATCGTCCGGAGATGCCAGGCATAATATACAAACTATGAAGAGGAAAACCTGTGGACGTGAAGGCTAATACAAGTAGAAATTTCAACCCGTGGCTCATCTAAACTCTTCTTCATTCCACCATCTTCCTTCTGGGCGATAGGGAGAGTATTGAGGGACGTTGAATAACCGGGCAGCTTCACTTCGTCATATTGGTGCCACCACGTGAAGGTGAAAGGAAGGATAGAAGAAGGAATGTATGCGCATCATATAACTCGATATATTGTGAAGAGGCGTGCGTATTATTCTTGGTATATTGTGTATGGAGTTTTGATATACTGGTGAACGCCAATGAGTGCGTTCACCTTCACGCACTCTGACTGCCACTTACACCACCCCTCACCCTCCTTCCTTCTCTCTCACCATCTTACGTACACGAAATTTATATACCGTACAGACCTCAAGGACACACACACACACACACACACACACACACACACACACACACACACATGCAGTCAGAGTTCTTTGTTCTGCCCCACATACGTAAAGACAAAAAGAACAATAACAAAGCCAGACAAAGAATTACATAGACGTATTTCACCTGACGGAACCGGACCACAACTTAAATATTATGCTGTGTGTGCGTGTGTGTGTGTGTGTGTGTGTGTGTGTGTGTGTGTGTGTGTGTGTGTGTGTTCTTTTTTTTTACCTTACTTGTCCTAAAAGTGCCATCTTCAATTCCGAGTTGCAACGGTAGATTAGCACTAAAATATGGTGCTAATCACGAAGAAGTGCTGTGAGAAGGATATTGAGGCGTAGTGTGTAAATATGCAATAGTCAAGCTGTCTCGCTGATCCATATCCCCGTCGGTCAAGGAAGTTCCCTAACACATTTTGCTAAGCGATTCATTT
>JAGKTI010017248.1:0-18681 GCA_018397915.1 Birgus latro | reverse complement strand
TGAAGAAGGATCAAGCAGGGTATCACTAAATGTCCATTTACAATAAGAAATCAACTTGATTCTAGGATGACTATAAATATTTTTCTCCTGTTTTCTGTGATACTTTGTTCGTACTATTGAAAAAGGAACCAAGCATATCAAGGTAGGTGTCTGTGCAGAAAAGACAAGGTAGTTTATCATGAAATCTCCGTTACCGACTAGAGATGAACTCGATCTCAGGATGACTACAAATAATTTGTGTCTGGTTCTCACGGAGCCATGGTTCCTGGTAAAAATCGCACCTGAAGTCAGGTAAGGTGTCATTGAACAAAAATCAAGGAGGTTATTATGAAAAATCCGTTTTCAGTCAGCAATCATTACGACTCCAGGATGAATATAGATATTTTTTTCCGCTTTTGCAATGCAGTCTCGTGGTGAAAAACTATCTATCTATCTATTGCCAGACGCCTCAATCCAGCTCGGGGTGGCCACAAACAAATCGCCTCCATGTCGCTCTGTCCCCCGCCATTTCACTACCCCGCTCCCAACTCACACCCCTCTCTCTCATGTACCTCTCCACTGCATCCCTCCATCTCATCCTCGGCCTCCCCCTCCCTCTCGCCCCCTCCACCTCACTCACGTACACTCTCCTCGTCAGTCTTTCACTCTCCATCCTCTCCACATGCCCAAACTACCTTAACGTGTTTCTCCTAACGCTTCCTATCACGTCCACAACCACACCACAACGCTCCTTCACTTCCTCATTTGTTAGTCTGTCTCTCAATGTGACTCCACATGCTCCTCTCAAATAACTCATTTCCACTGCTCTCACTTTTGACTTCTGTCCTTCCAACAGGGTCCATGCTTCACTTCCATATGTTAGAGTTGGTATCAATACTGTCATATAACAACTTTTTCACTTCCATGCTCACCTCCCTATTTCTTATCACTGCTTTCAGCGAACCAGCAACCTTTTCCCTGCTGCACCCTTTCAAGCACTTCACCCTCCAGACTTCCATCCTTACTCATCACACTACCCAAGTACTTAAATGCACTCACATTCTCCATATCCTCCCCATCCAATCTCATTGTACATTCACTGGCTTCACTTCTCTCGAAGACCATCACTTTACTCTTCCCTACATTCACCTTAAGATTCCGTTTCTTACACACACTCCCAGACTCATCTACCAAGCCTTGCAGCTCCCCTTCGTCTTCGCTCAACAACACAGTATTATCTGCAGACAACAGCACAGGGAGTTTCCACACACTGCCCTCTCTCACTAGGACCGCTCCAACATCCACTGCCCGAACTTGTATCACTTTTATAACCCCATCCATGTACAGATTGAACAACCATGGAGACATGACACATCCTTGTTTCAAACCAACCTTCAAATGGAAAGATTCACTCAGTTTGCCATCCACGCGCACTGCAGCCTTAGCACCCTCATACATACTCTTCACTGCCTTCAACAACTTCCCATCCACTCCATATATTCTTAATACTTTCCACAATCCTTGTCTATCCACCCTGTCATATGCTTTCTCCAGATCCATGAAGGCTGCATACAACTTCTTTCCCTTCTCTAGAAACTTTTCCACTAAGGATCCAAGAATGAATATCTGGTCTACACAACCTCTTCCCTTCCTAAAACCTCCCTGCTTTTCTCCAGCTAATTCCTCTGTTATTTCCCTAACTCTATCAATAAGTATCCTACCATATACTTTTCCTATCACACTGAGAAGGCAAATGCCCCTATGATTACCACACACTGCTTTTTCCCCTTTTTCTTTGTACAGAGGAATAATTATACCTGACTTCCAATCCTCCAGGACTCTACCCTCCTCCCACGCCAATCTGCACACCTTCCACATCCATTCTATTACTATCTCTCCCCCATGCTTTAGCATTTCACAACACACTCCATCAATTCCTGGGGCTTTCCCCATTTTAACTTTCTTAATTGCTTCCACCACTTCCATCCTACTGATTTCTTCCTCTCTTCTCACAACCCTCCTTCTCCCCGCCATTCCCCAGCCACTTATACTTGCATTACTTTCATTCTCTATGTTCAACAGTTCATTAAAGTGTTCTCTCCATCAGTTTACTTTTTCTCCCTTTTCCACTAGTAATCTACCATTTTTATCTTTCACACCACCACTGACTTCGTTGGCACCCTGTCTAGCTCTCTTTACCTCTTTCCAGAACATTTTCTTACATTCCCTCCACTTTGCACTCAAATTCCTTCCAAATTCCTCATCCACTCTCTTCTTACTCTCTTTTACTGATATTTCAGGTTAGGTGTCATTAGTGGAAAGGTAATGTAATTTATTATTAAAAATTCTTTTTCGACTAGAAATGAACCCAATTTCGGATTGCTATAAATATTTTTCGTGTGGTTTTCAGGGATGCGTCGTTCGAGGTAAAAATCGCTCCTAAAGTATCAGGTAAGGTGTCATTGAAGGAAAATCAAGTAGGTTATTATAAAATATCCATTTACAAATAGAAATCAACCTGATTCCTGGATGACTATGAATCTTTTTGTTCACTTTTCTGCGATTATTTGTTCGTGGCGAAAAACACATCAAGCATATCAGAGTACGTGTCAGTGCAAGATATACAAGGTAGTTTATACTGTCATCTACGTTGCTGAATAGAAATGAACTCGATTTCAGGATGACTATAAATATTTTCTGTATGGTTTTCACGGAGCCATACGTCGTTGGAATAATCGCACCTGACGTATCAGGTAAGTACGTGTCATTGAAGAAAGATCAAGTATGTACTTATGAAAAATTTGATTTGTCAGATATCATCCCGATTTCAGGATGACTATGAATATTCTTGTTCCGTTTTTTGCATTGCATTATTGGGGTGACAAACGCTCCGGAAGTTTCACGTAAGGTGTCACTGGTGGAAAGATAAAGTTATTTATCATTAAAAATTCGTTTTTGACTAGAAATGAACGCAATTTCAGGATGACTATAAATATTTTGTGTGGTTTTCACGGAGGCATGGTTCGTGGTAAAAATCGCACCTGAAGTATCAGGTAAGGTGTCACTGAAGACGGATCAAGTAGGGTATCACTAAGTTTCCATTTACAGTATGAAATTAACCTGATTCCAGGATGAGTAAAATATTTTTCTCCCGTTTTCTGCGATTCTTTGTTCGTACTGTTGAAAAAGGATCGAAGCATATCAGGGTCGGTGCAGGAAACACAAGGAAGTTTATCATGAAATCTCCGTTGCCGACTAGAAATGAACCCGATTTCATGATGACTATAAATATTTTGTGTCTGGTTCTCACGGAGCCATGGTTCCTGGTAAAAATCGCACATGAAGTATCAGGTAAGGTGTCATTGAACAAAGATCAAGTAGGTTATTATGAAAAATCCGTTTGCATTCAGCAATCATTACGATTCCAGAAAGGCTATAGATATTTTTTTTCTGATTTTGCAATACAGTTTCGTGGTGAAAAACGCTCCCGATATTTCAGGTAAGGTGTGATTGGTGGAGAGATAACGTAATTTATTATTAAAAATTCTTTGTCGACTAGAAATGGATCCAATTTCAGGATGTCAGGGGGAAACTGAAAAATGTATAGCTATGAATGCTAGGAATAATTATCGTGTCGGTTATCACAAGAGAATCGACTCGTGAAATCAAGTAGCGATTTCACGTTTATGCTGGCTTACTTCGCCAACTTCTCTAGAGTCGAGAATTTATAAACTTTCTCAACAGTACATAGCAGAGTCTAAACGCTCAAGTAGGCTGTATTACTGTACTGTTGGCCTCTGAGAAAGTTAGTTTCTCCCCTTAACATTAAAATAATAATAATAATAATAATAATAAACAGGATCTTGGCTGAGTCAAACTCCTAGCTAGCACAATGGATTTAAGAATTAATACCAAGAGCTGGCCTAAGTACCAGTCGTGATTAATATAAGGAGTTGTGCTAACTCGGAGTAGCAAAAGTGTACTAAATATGTGGGGAAATCAAACACGACTGTTACATTTAACAAAGCTCAAGAAAACGAACTGTAAATTTATAAATTACAAGAAAATAAATTTACGTTACATGAATCAATTCAAAATCAAAGAAAGGGAAATGCACTCACTCAAGCACTCAGACAAATACCTAAATAGCTAAAGAACCTCAAACCTAGGAAAAACAAAAGAAATACTAATTAGTAATGAGACCGCCGCTAATACAGTCGATCACCAGGCTGGTGGGAGCGTCGGGAATTCACGCCGATACAGCCGAGACTTCTGAGATCGCTAAGAAAAGAGGCCCGCTCGAGCTTTGCGCACAGCACAACCCCACTTCGAAACTGTCACTTGGACGACTGACTGTGTTTGAATGTCCAACGTAAGGGACGTGTGAAATAGGCGTGGCCAAGTAACAGCTAGGGAGGCAAGTACAAAGAAATGACAGTTCGAAAATTATCGCTCAGAGGAATACACAGTCTGTACATAAAGACAATCACTCGCGAAAGAATGACGAAAGTTTTGAAAATTTGATGCAAATACAAGTACAGGAGTGGACTGTTAAGAAATTGAGTGAAATCTCATGCATTTCAGAACTATTCATCGCTCCCGCAAAATTAATCAATGTCACGATTTACGATACACAATTTCACGATGTAGAAAATTCGTGACACAGGATGACTACAAATATTTTGTGTGTAGTTTTCTAGGATGCATCGCTCGCGGTAAAAATCGCTCCTGAAGTATCAGGTAAGATGTCATTAAAGGAAAATCAAGTAGGTTATTATAAAATGTCAATATACTGTATAATTAGAAATCAACCTGATTCCAGGATGACTATAAATCTTTTTGTTCACTTTTCTGTGATTATTTGTTCGCGGTGAAAAACGCACCAAGAATATAAGGGTACGTGTCAGTGCAAGAAATACAAGGTAGTTTATCATGTCATCTCCGTTGCTGAATGCAAATGAACCCGATTTCAGGATGACTATAAATATTTTGTCTGGTTTTCACGGAGCCATACTTCGTGGTAATAATCGCACCTGAAGTATCAGGTAAAGTGTCACTGAAGAAAGATCAAGATGTACTTATGAAAAATTTGATTTCAGTCAGAAATCATTCCGATTTCAGGACGACTATAAATATTCTTGTTCCGTATTTAGCAATGCATTTTCGGGGTAAGAAGCGCTCCAGAAGTTTCACGATAGGTGTCACTAGTGGAAAGATAAAGTTATTTATTATTACAAATCCGGTCTCGACTAGAATGAACCCAGTTTCAGGATAACTATAAATATTTTGTGTGGTTTTCACAAAGCCATGGTTCGTGGTAAAAATCGCACCTAAAGTATCAGGTAAGGTGTCATTGAAGAAGGATCAAGCAGGGTATCACTAAATGTCCATTTACAATAAGGAATCAACCTAATTTCAGGATGACTATAAATATTTGTCTTCCGTTTTCTGCGATTCTTTGTTCGTACTATTGAAAAAGGAACCAAGCATATCAGGGTAGGTGTCGGTGCAGGAAAGACAAGGTAGTTTATCATGAAATCTCCTTTGCTGACAAGAAATGAACACGATTTCATTAAGACTATAAATATTTTGTGTCTGGTTCACAAGGAGCCATGGTTCGTGGTAAAACTCTCACCTGATTTTTTTTTTTTTTTTTTTGTAATGCAAATATGAAGGAACCAAAGACCGTGAGCCCGGAAACTCATCCTTCCAATAATAAACAAAAACAATACAAAAGAGAGCCAAATTCAAGATCCGTTCATTTCGAGATGCCTGGACACACTGCGTTTGAATGACTGGAGATCATAGGAAGTAGGGAATACAGACAGAGGAAGACAGTTCCAGAGTTGACCTGTTACATAAATGAAGGATGGGGAATAACGGTTAACTCTTGCATTGGAGAGTTGGACAGAAAATGGATGAAAGGTTGTTGCTAGACTGGTGCTGCGTGCCCGTCGTAGAGGTGGAGGGATGCAAGCAGACAGTTCAGAGAAACAGTGGCCATTGAAGTAGCGATAGAAAAGAGATAAAGATGCAACAGTGCGGCGAAGAGAGAAGGGTTGAAGGGAGCTAGTGAGAGAAGGAGAGTTAATGAGATGAAAAGCCTTTGACTCCACACTATTGAGAAGGGCTGTATGTGGGAAGCCTCCCCACACATGAGAGTTGTACTCTAAACAGGGGCGAAAAATAAAACCTGTATAAAGTCAACAACTGTGCAGGGGTAAAGAATGTTCGGCGTCGGCTTAGCACACCTAATCTCTTGGAAGCAGATTTCACGAGATATGTAATATGTTCTTTCCAAGATAAATCCCGAGTGAATGAAACCCCATGCATGTTTAAGGATAATGCAGGAACGACCTGGACATTATTAAACGTCAGTGGGTACTCCTGTGGAAGATTTTATTGGGTTGATAGGTGTAGGAATTGAGTCTTTGATGCATTAAAAACAACAAGACCATTTTTACCCCAGTCAGAGATACGAGCCAAGTCAGACATTAGGTGTGCCATAGCCTCATCCCTTGTTTGTTAATGTAACTGCTGAGATGGACGTTGCGGGAACCGAATGGAAAGGTGAAGGGTGGAATCATCAGCGTAGAAGTGGATAGGGTTAGAGGTACAGCTTAGAAGGTCATTGATGAATAAAAGGAAGAGAGTTGGTGATAGGACAGAGCCATGAGGAACACCACTGTTGATAGATCTAGGAGAAGAGCGATGGCCGTCTACAACAGCAGCTACAGAACGACCAGAATGGAAGCTAGAGATGAAAGCACAGATAGAAGGATAGAAACCGTAAGAGAGCAGTTTAGAAATTAAAGATTTATGCCAGACTCGATCGAAAGCCTTTGAGATGTCCAGTGCAATGGCAAAGCTTTCGCCAAAGTCCCGAAAGGAGGATGACCAGGAGTCTGAAAGTTAGGTAAGAAAATCGCCAGTGGAGCATCCCTGACGGAACCCACACTGACGATCAGAAAGAAGGTTGTGATAGGAAAGATGCTTTAAAAATTTTCTGTTAAAAATAGACTTTAAACACGTTTGAAACACAGGATGTTAAAGCAATTGGACGATAATTAGAGGGTTGGGAATGGTCACTCTTCTTTGGGACTGGCTGAATGAGAGCAAACTTCCAGCAAGATGGAAAGGCACAAGTTGATAGACAAAGACGAAAGAGTTTACCTAGGCAGGGTGTAAGCACAGAAGCACAGTTCTTGGGGACAACATTAGAGACTCCATCAGGCCCATATGCCTTAGTATTGAGACCAGTGATGGCTGTAAATACATCAGCTGAGGAAATTTTAATGTCACCCATAAGGAAGTCAGAGGGGGGAAGTGATGGAGGAACAACACCGGAATCGTCTAAGGTGGAACTGGAGGAGAAAATCTGAGTGATGAGATCAGGTAAGGTGTCACTGAGGAAGGATCAAGTAGGTTATCACTAAATATCCACTTACAATAAGAAATCAACTAGATTCCTGGATGACTATAAATATATTTCTCCAGTTTTCTACGATTCGTTGTTGGTACTATTGAAAAAGGAACCAAGCATATCCGGGTAAGTGTCGGTGCAGGAAAGACAAGGTAGTTTATCATGAAATCTCCGTTGCCGACTAGAAATAAACCCGGTTTCATGATGACTATAAATATTTTGTGTCTGGTTCTCACGTAGCCATGGTTCCTGGTAAAAATCGCACCTGAAGTATCAGGTAATTTGTCACTGAACAATAATCAAGGAGGTTATTAGGAAAAATACGTTTTAAATCAGCAATCATTACGATTCCAGGATGACTATAGATTTTTTTTTTCCGATTATGCAATGTACTTTCGTGGCGAAAAAAGCTTCCGATATTTTAGGTAAGGTATCATTGGTTGAAAGATAATATAATTTATCATCAAAAATCCTTTTTCGACTAGAAATGAACCCGATTTCAGGATGACTATAAATATATCGTATGTGGTTTTTAGAGATGCATCGTTCGTGGTAACAATCGCACCTGAAGAATCAGGTAAGGTTTTATTGAGGGAAAATGAAGGAGGTTATTATAAAATATTCATTTACAATTAGAAATCAATCTGATTCCAGGATGATTATAAATCTTTTTGTTCAGCATTCTGCGATTGTTTCTTCGTTGTGAAAAACGCACCAAGCATATCAGAAGACGTGTCAGTGCAAGAAATACAAGGTAGTTTATCATGTCATTTCCGATGCTAAATAGAAATGAACCCGATTTCAGAATGACTAAATATTTTCTGTCTGGTTTTCACGGAGCCATACGTTGTGGTAATAATCGCACCTGATATATCAGGTAGGGTGTCACTGAAGAAAGATCAAATATGTACTTATGAAAAATTTGATTTGTCAGAAATCATACCAATTTCAGGATGACTATAAATATTCTTGGTCCGTTTTTAGCAATGCATTCTTCAGGTGAAAGACGCTACAGAAGTATCAGGTGTCATTAGTAGAAAGATAAGTTATTTATTATTAAAAATCCGTTTCTGACAAGAATAGAACGCAATTTCAGGATGACTATAAATATTTTGTGTGGTTTTCACGGAGCCATCGTTCGTGGTAAAAATCGCACCTGATGTATCAGCTAAGGCGTCATTGAAGACGAATCAAGTTGGGTATCATTAAGTTTTCATTTACAGCATGAAATCAGCCTGATTCCAGGATTACTATAAATATTTTTCTCCCGTTTTCTACGATTCTTTGTTCGTACCATTGACAAAGGATCGAAGTAAATCAGGGTCCGTGTCAGTGCAAGAAATACAAGGCAGTTTATCATGTCATCTCCGTTGCTGAATAGAAATAAACCCGATTTCAGGATGACTAAAAATGTTTTCTGTCTGGTTTTCACGGAGTCGTACGTCGTGGTAATAATCGCACCTGAAGTATCAGGTAAGGTGTCACTGAAGAAAGATCAAGTATGTACTTGTGAAAAATTTGATTTCAGGCAGAAATCATTCCGATTTCAGGTTAACTATAAATATTTTTGTTCCGTTTTTAGCAATGCATTTACGGGGTGAAAAACGCCCCAGAAATTTCAGGTAAGGTGTAACTAGTGGAAAAATAAAGTTATTTATTATTAAAACTCCGATTTCGACGACAATTGATCTCAGTTTCAGGATAGCTATAAATATTTTGTGGAAAAATAAAGTTATTTATTATTAAAACTCCGATTTCGACGACAATTGATCTCAGTTTCAGGATAGCTTTAAATATTTTGTGTGGTTTACACGGAGCTATGGATCTTGGTAAAACTCGCACCAAAGGATCAAGTAGGGTATCATTAAACGTCCATTAACAGTAAGAAATCAACCTGTTTCCAGAATGACTATAAATATTTTTCTTCCGTTTCCTGCGATTCTTTGTTCATGCTATTGAAAAAGAAATCAAGCATATCAGGGTATGTGTTGGTGCAGGAAAGACAAGGTAGCTTATCATGAAATTTTCGTTGCCGACTAGAAAGGAACCCGATTTCATGATGACTATAAATATTTTGTGTCTTGTTCTCACGTAGCCATCGTTCAGGGCAAAAATCGCAACTGAAATATCAGGTAAGATGTCATTGAAGAAGGATCATGGAGGTTATCACTAAATGTCCATTTACAGTAAGAAATCAACATGATTCCACGATGATTATAAATATTTTTCTACCGTTCTCGACGATTCTTTGTTCATACTGTCGAAAAAAAAAAAAAAAACAAGCATATCAGGGTAGGTGTCAGTGCATGAAAGACAAGGTAGGTTATCATGAAATCTTCGTTACCGACCAGAGATAAACCCGATTTCAGGATGACTATAAATATTTTGTGTCTGGTTCTCACGGAGCCATGGTTCCTGGTAAAAATCGCACCTGAAGTATCAGGTAAGGTGTCACTGAACAAAGATCAAGTAGGTTATTATGAAAAATCCGGTTTGAATCAGCAGTCATTACGATTCCAGGATGACTGCAGATATTTTTCTCCGATTTTGTATAAGAATAGGACATAGGGCTCATTTCAATGGACGAAAACAGTGGAAAAATCCGGGGAAAATTTACTTAGCGCAGAGTGGCTGAGCAGACAACTCGAAAGAGTAATGGAGGGGAGGTAGGGAGGGGAGACTAGAATGGTGGAAAATGGAAAAATTGTCAACAATGGATGGGAGTACTGATGACATTAGCAGCTCTAACTATTGTTGGACATTGGCAGTGCTGATAGATGATACAAGTCACCACCTGAAAGCCCGGGGGAATTAAAAATAACACAGAGTCACTCAAGTGACGCTCCGCGGTATGATCCATTGCACCCGAACGTCACGAAAGTGACGACCAGCGGTTAAGGGGTTAAGGAAAGGTGTCATTAGTGGAAAGATAATGTAATTTATTATTAAAATTTCTTTTTCACCTAGAAATGAACCCGTTTTCAGGATGACTATAAATATTTTGTGTGGTTTTCAGGGATGCATTGTTTGTGGTAGAAATAACACCTGAAGTTTCAGGTAAGGTGTCATTGAAGGAAAATCAAGAAGGTTACTATATTTACAATTAGAAATCAACCTGATTCCAGGATTACTATAAATCTTTTTGTTCACTTTTCTGCGATTATCTGTTCATGGTGAAAAACGCACCAAGCATATTAGGGTAAATGCCAGTGCAAGAAATACAAGGTAGTTTATCATGTCATCTCCGTTGCTGAATAGAAATGAGCCAGATTTCAGGATGACTATAAATATTTTCTGTCTGGTTTTCACGGAGCCATACGTCTCGGTAATAATCGCACCTGAAGTATCAGGTACGTAAAAATCGCACCCGAAGTATCATGTAAGGTGTTACTGAACAAAGATCAAGTAGGTTATTATGAAGAATCCGTTTTCAATCAGCAATCGTTATGATTCCAGGATGACTACAGGTATTTTTTTCCGATTTTGCAATGCATTTTCATGGTGAAAAACGCTCCTGATATTTCAGATAAGTTGTCCCTAGTGGAAAGATAATATAATTGATTATAAAAAATTCTTTTTCTACTAGAAATGAACCCGATTTCAGGATCACTATAAATATTTTGTGTGTTGTTTTCCAATGCATCGCTTGTGGTAAAAATCGCACCTGAAGTATCAGGTAAGGTGTCATTGAAGGAAAATCAAGTAGGTTATTTTAAAATAACCATTTACAATTAGAAATCAACCTGATTCCAAGATGACTATTAATTTTTTTGTTTCGTTTCCTGCGATTATTTGTTCGTGGTGAAAAAAAGCACCAAGCATTTCAGGGTACGTGTCAGTACAAGAAACAAGGTAGTTTATCATGTCATCTCCATTGCTGAACAGAACTGAATCCGATTTCAGGATGACTATAAATATTTTCTGTCTGGTTTTCACGGAGCCATACAAATTGGATTAAGCTGCTTCAAGCGTATAACCTTGGAGGAATGTGGAAAATATTCACAGATCAGTTGCTGTCTATCGAGTGAAAAATGCACGGAGAGTTACCCAAAGAAATTATCACACTAAAGGCCGTTTCACACTGGATGCGATGCTAATTACCCTGCGGTGAGAACTCTTGCGATGCTTAAGATGTGAATGTTCACACCGGAAGCGATGTCAGCAACTTACGTTGCGGATGTTGCAATAAGTTATATCACTGGAGCCATAGAAGATAGTACCGAGTGGTCCTATGAGGAGGAGAAAGACGAGGAGGAGGAGCTATTATTGCTCACTCGGAGGAATGAAAAAGAACTGGGTACGAGACAAATATGAAAAGAAAAAAGAACTTTCGGGCGATGAAGAATTCATGCATTATTTTAGACTGTCTCCCACTCAGTTTAATGAAGCTGTATCAGTGATTGAACGAGACTTCCGGAAATAAGATACAAACTACAGGTAATCCCTAAGTGCGAAGGACAGACTGGCATTCTTTGGCAACTGACTCCTCAAGCGGTCTGGAAAGCGACGCAAGCGACGTCACACGCGACCGTTACATGGCATCGCATCCAGTCTGAACAGCATTACTCAAAGTAACACAAACAACTGAAAGCCACGTCGCTTCACATTTGCAACATCCCATCCGGTGTGAAACGGCCCTAACCGGCCTGAATCTTGCAGAATTCTGACGAAATCATTGGTTGCAAGGGAAGTGCAAATAAAAAAATATAATAGCACAGAAAATCATAATGACTACCGAATACCATAAATTACAGCAGCAACGTACGAATGTTATTCAGACAACCAAATTAGACTGTGTGGCAAAAAATTTTCGTGAAGCAAAATCAACCCCTAAATTATTATTATTATTATTATTATTATTATTTTATGGAAAGAATAAGAAAAATGTGAAAAACAGCGTAGGCTCTCAACTACGCTCGGAAGATGACCTTGCTGATGATAATTGAAAGACATCAACAACGCTGAACAACTCCTTCCAAAATGTTTTCACTAAAGAAAATAGCGTAAACAATTTCCCACCCCACACTCGACTTTCTCAGGACCATCGACGAAGGGAGAGGCCATGAAGTGTTAAATCTCTTCAAAAATTGACAAATATAAATCAGTTGGACCGGGTCAGATAATTATCTTTTCGCATATTTTGGTTAAGTTGCAGACATTTAGACTTTCTAATAACTAAAATATTCAATAACTCATTAACTGAACATAGAGTACCTAATCAATGGAAGCACGTAAATATATCACCTATCTTTACAAAGGGCGATAAAAAACACGCCACTTATTACCACCCAATTAGCCTAACGTGAGAACTATGAAAATTTTTGGAAAAGTGAGATATAAAATTATCGTGTTCCTTAAGAAGCAGAATTTTATAACAGATAATAAGCATAATCTTACAACAAATAATCAGCACAACTTTCAGAAAAATAAATTATACCTCGCATATTATATGCTTGAAATTTTTACAAACATATACCATAAATGAGACACAAATACCGTTGAATGTCATCTACCAAGATTTCCAGAAAGTAGTTTATAAGGTCCCTCATCTAAAAATACTAGAAACACTAAAAGCCCACGGCCTCTCTAATATAATTTGAGACTGGTTAACGAATCTCAAGCAGCGTTAGTAATAACCTGCGAATCATCAGATTGGCGAGAGGTAACAAGCGGAGTTCCTCAGGGGTCAGTTCTAGGATCAATTTTTTTTCCATTTTTTATGTAACTGAACTTAAAAATGGAATCATTTCTAAGGTTGCCAAATTCCAGATGACACAATTATTGTAGGCAAAGTAAGTCCGAAATCAGACTGTGAATCTGTACAAAACAACCTGTATAAGTTAATAAACTGAAGTGAGAAACGGCATGTGAAATTCATTATAGATAAATGTAAAGCAATGTACATCGGTGAAGAAAACGTTAAATATGAACATAGCATGTTCAGTTCCCCATTGACGAAAGTAAAGGACGAGAAGGATTTGGGAGCTAACATCAGTATGTACATCAGAAACTCTAATCTGTGTATAGCATCCAATAACAAGCCAAACAAAATGTTCGGCTTCATCACAAGGAACTTTGATTATGAAATGTACGTTGTAATGTCTGAGCTTTGTACATTATTACTTAGATCAACTTTAGATTATTGAGTGCAGCAATGGTTCCCGAATCGTATTATGGACGAAGACAGACTCGAGAGGTTGCAGCGCAGAAGAAAAGAAATTATCCCAACGTTGTAAAATTTATCCTTCTAAGAGCGTCAAAAGAAGCAGAATATTTGTTCCTCACAAAAGCGACTACTCGGGGGAGATCTAACACAGGTGCTTAAGGTTCTTAACAAAGATGACGATGTTAGATGTGATAAATTGTTCGAAATACAGAATAATACTCTAAGCAGAAATAATGAAATGAAACCCAAGAACAAGAGATGCAACACTATTATAGGGAAATAACTACTTTAATAATCGTGTAGTGAATGATGGAATAAGTTATCAGCAACAATAGTTAGTGCAAAAACTATTGATACGTTTAAAATTCGGCTTGACAAATACTTTGAGACTGTAGGCTGTAACTCACTTTTTTTTTTTCTTCCAGGCTCAAGTGTTTGCTGACGACTGTGAGACATTTGCTTAATAACGAGGACAATTGGCGATTGTGTTTGCTTTGTTTTGCAGACCTGCAGAACAGATATTACATAGTCGTTACTCGTTCATTTTCTTCCCCTAGTATAAAATTTCCATGCATGTTCTTTTTTAACAAACATGGTGTTTAAACTGCCTTTTTCCTGCCGGTTTTACCGGATGATGTGGTGGGTAAGAGCCTTCCTCTTTTCTATACTTTTCTCCTACACATTGATTAGATCTTAGTTGTACTAGCATTTTTTCTAACAGATAGCCGCAGCAAGGGCCAACAGGCTTCCTTTTATCTGCACTTCCTTTGTACTCCTATGTACTCTCTCCCTCCCTCCCTCACTCCCTCCTCAGCCTCTCCAGTTAACTCTTTTCTTAGCCCTGCCCCTAGTTTTTCTCCTTTGTATCCTCTTCCCCTTCCTCCCCTTATTTCCCTCCTCTTCTTAATTTCCTCCCGTTATCCCCCACCTGCCAACAATCCTTTAGATATCCCTCTCGCCTTGGTGTGTTTCTTACCGCCGAGGAGGATACAACACCAGCCATATTTAATTTCCTGTGTCGAGGAGCCCAGTTGACTCAGCCACTCCCCCAACGTTGCCTCCTCCCTCAAAGACGCTCCATCTCTCCATTTCTCCAGTTACACACATTTACTTGGTCGCACTATTGTTTTTTTTTTTAATTCCGGTATTGCTTTGATACTGCGTTTGGTACGTGTTTCGGTGTTAGTGTTGGTACTGTAATATTTTTTTTGATGTTTTAGATGTCACTCATTGCTTGCCTCGGTGGTGCGTTTGACATTTCTTCTGTTCCTCGCGGCGTTGCTTATGGTATTTCTTCTGGCACTGCTTTGGATAGTTTAGGTTTTAATGTGGATTCTTGTATTAATTATTTATGCAAATTCTTGGTATGGATTGTGATCTTGTATTAGGTATTATTTTCTGGTATTTCTTCTGGTGTTGGTTATAGTGCTGGATTTGATTTTGCTTCTGATGGTATAAGCTTTGGTGCTGCATGTGTTGTTTACTCATGAATTTATTCTGGTATTTCTTACGGTGTTGTTGTATCAGCTGGATTGGTTTTGTTTCTGACGGTTCTGTCGTTGGTTTGAACTGTTTCTGGTGTTGGTCTTGGTGTTGGTTCTGTCGTTGGTTTGGCATCGTTTCTGGTGTTGGTGTTGGTTCTGTCGTTGGTTTGGCATTGTTTCTGGTGTTGGTCTTGGTGTTGGTTCTGTCGTTGGTTTGGCATTGTTTCCGATATTGGAATGGATGTTGGTTTTTATGTTACTTTTGGTGTTGACTTGCTGTTGTTTCTGTCGTTGGCTTTGGTGCTGGTTACGTTGTTGTTTTTGTGTTGTTTCTGGTGTTGGTTTGGTGCTGATTTTCGCTGTGATTTGCTGTTGTTTCTTGCTTTGGTTTAAGTGCTGGCTATGATGTTTGTTTTGGTGATACAGTTTTCTGCATCTCGCGCTATTTTCTGTTTGGTACTGAGGGATTTTCTTGTAACTTTCCTAAGGTATTGGTTAAGTACAGTATGATGGTAGGCGTTGGCAGCGGTATAAAGAAATCGAATCTTTTATGGGTATCGACCATGGGACAAATTCACACTTACGATCAATTCTCTGTCATAACTGTTATTTGTTTTCCCAGGAAGGACATGTAAAGGATAGTGCAAGGCTTCCCACGCACCATGTTTCTCCTACAAAACCAAATAATGGAGAGAGGAGGAAAATATAATGCTGTCGGTTAATATTTTTGTTGTAGCAGGAGTGATAAAGAAAGAGAACTGCACCTTATGTCTCTAGTTCCTTACAAAAATATATCTAAGATTCAAAGGAGACTAATCGTTAATGTATTCGAGAATCCTACCTCGGGGATCACTTCAGATATTGCTGGAATTTCTGATCGGTTTACCGCTTGTATTTTTCCTTGGTTTGTTTCCTGTATTACTACTCTTATTATTGTTGGTGTTCCTGATCGAGGTGTTGGCACCACGTGGTATTGTTCCTTCTGGCATTTCTTCCTGATTGGCTTTCAGTGTTCTATCTTGCATTACGTTTGGACTCAAGGTTTGCGTGTTTTCCTGCTAATGTTGTTTCTTGGTTTACTTTTGGGGCTACCTTTCTTTCGCATAAACTCGGCTCACATTTTCTATAACTTGCAACGTATTTCATGTACATCGGTGGGAGTAAAAAATGCAGTGTTATGGCTCTATATCCTCATCATAACCTTACTTCGTAACTAGTATCATATTCTAGTGTTAGTCTGTTGGTACAATTCAGCAGTCAGTGCGGAGAAATGATAGTTATTGTCCATGTTAAAGCGTAAACAGTATAAGCAATATTCCTTCTTTTGCTTATGGTATTGGTTGGATCTTGCGACAAGCAGAAGCAGCAGACTAGGAACGGAATCCTTTGTACTGGATAGCTTCTGCTATTTTGCGATGTTGCCTCCTTCAACTGTATTTTGATCTAGACATTCTAGTACTGTAACGTTAAATGATTTCACTGAGCAAAGAGTGACCAAAAGAGCTTGAGGGTTTTAATACTGTTACCATCAATTCATGTTGCAGACATGTAAAGAATTTTATATCAGCTAAAACTAGACAGTTTTATTCAGATGCGAGGGCGTCATTAGAATCTCAATGCTAGTTCTTGGATTAATGGTTGTGGTGGTATTTGTAGATGTTTATGGCATTACAGTTTTGTGTTTCTTCTGGTTTTATTTCTGGGGCTCCTTGTCATCTTGCTCGTTTTGCCTGGTATTATTCTGGCATTTCTTCTTGGTATGCTTCTGATATTGCGAAACAATGCTTCATCTGGCATTAATTTCTGAGTACATCCTGGTGCTGCTACTGAGCGTATTTTCGGCAGTACTTTTTCATGATACACGATTTTTTTTTTAAATTAGGGGTTGGGTGTTGTAGCTTCGGGGGTGAAGGCTGGGGAAATAAAGCCTGGTATTACTTTCTGGTGAGTTGTCGTCTCGATATGGTTCTGATATTGCCAGATGTCTGTGTGTTAGTGTTACTGTTAGAATTATTTCGTGCACTGCTGACGGTGGTGTTGGGTATAAAGGAGCTTCTAATGTTAATATTAACGTTGGTCCTGATATTACACAGTATTGTGCGGTTTCTTCTCCTTTTTCCTTATGATATTGTTTGTGGTAAATTTAGGCGGATGCTTATAGTGATATTTTTTCTTCGTTTTCTACTTGGATAGCTTTGTATTGCTTTTGGCGTTGCCTTTATTATTAATACCGTATTTCTTCTTTGGATATTTGATATATCGGTTGCTTCCGATGTTGTGCGGTGTTTTCTTGCTGTTGTGGGATATTTCTTCTTATTATCTGGTATTAGGTGAATGTTAAGGGATGCAAAGGCAGTGGCCAAGAAAGTGAAGCCTCTGGGGGTGAAGGCTATGTGGTGCATTAAATATCACTTGTGAAGTATCTTATTGGTTAGTTTTTTATTGCACTTGTGGTGGTGTGTTTGGTATTGCCAAGTATTGTTTCAAGTAACTTATTTTTTTTTTTGGGGGGGGGGTCGTTTTTCTCCTTGATTTCCTTATGGTGTTTCTTATTAGTAGGCTCAGGGAAAAGCTTCTGGTATTACTTAGGTTGTTTCTGGTTGTGCTGTCTGTATTGCCTGATATTGCTATTTGTATTTCTTATTTGGTTACTGTTGGTGTTGCGAGGTATTTCCTATTTTCAGTTATTGGTCATGTGCTGCAGGAAGGGGAGGCAGTGGGCAGGAAACCAAATCCTCTGGGAGTGACGGCCGGGGAATTGAAGCCAAACCTTGTGGTGCACACGTTAATAAGATTTTTCGGGAAAACTGTGAGAGACGGAGCGCAAATAGTGGCTTCCCTTGACTCATTCTCACGCTCTTTTGTGCTTCTCTGGGGACGAGATCCCACTGACTAGAATCGTGTGGCTGTTGCAAGATTATTCTACAAAAAAGACGTTATCGGACTGAAAGGTTTAATGGTTGCCCCCGAGGAAACTGGAAGTGAAGGAGTGTCACTGTACTCTGTTCAGTATAACCTGGCCTTTATTGCCATCTCTTCATCTTGAATGTTGAGCTGCAACAATTCGTTAACGCTGAAATATGATGCTGCTCACGAGGAAGTGCTGTGGAACTGATGTGGAGCCGTAGTAGGCCTATTGTTTTTATTTTTCATGCCCTTGAGCTACATGAAGCAAATGCAAAAGAGTGGCGATTTGGGCAGGGTTTTGGTGAACAAATTACACTCGCTTAATTTTCCTCATCCTACCCCTGTGCTTTGAGCCTTTGTGGACGTAGACTTGAAAGTGACATAGACAAATGATCGCAGGAAGAAGTTATCATATATATATATATAGACAGATAGATTAGATAGATAGATAGATATCCTTAGGAATCCCTCCACCCAGTATATTTTTTTTTATCTTGCTCTGCCCATGACCAGTCTCAGGACGGACTTTTCTGACATTTATAAATATAGCCCTCATGGTCCATTCAGTACTAGCAGCCTCTCCCAGCTTTAATGAATTCGTCATGATATAGCAGGAATAAACAAAAAATTTGTTATGGATTTAGAGACTTAATGGAATTTTCCGATGAAATACAGGGTACATAGGAGTACATAGGAAAGCAAACAGCAACAGACCTTATGGT
>JAGKTI010017246.1:0-18682 GCA_018397915.1 Birgus latro | reverse complement strand
CCAACTTTCACTCTTACCCACACAATCCTTGACCCAACTGATCCATACTCTCTTACATTCTCCTTCCACCTGTTGCTCACAACAATACACACTCCCTCTTTCGCCCTCTCATTCTCACCCACTCCCGCACATTCCCATTCTCTCACACTCTCACCTAGCCATTTAGTTTCAGTTATTCCACATATATCCACTTTTGCACTTTCAAGCACCTGTACAATCTCTCTCTCTTTCACCTCATCATTCATACCCCTCACATTCCAGGTCGCAATCTTAATCTCGTCCTTTGTCCATTCCTTTGTCGTCAACTTTTGGTCAGTCCTGGTCCGAGGCTTCCTGTTTGTATTTTTAGTTAGTTGTTTTTACGGGGTGGGGCAGGAAATTATTATTAACATTTTCGGTAATTTTTTAACACATGTACAGCATGATGAAAACAGGTTAGGCATGAAGTTAGGGTACTTACGAACAAAAAGCGGCCGTCCTGATGTAATAACCCATTCTATCATCTCAGACTCTGACAGGAAGACCTTGCACCTAACACACCTTTCCACTTGAGAATCACCAGCACTTCTCACCAACACTTTCACCAAGGTTTTTTTTTTATAACTGGAATAACATCATTTCACTGCACTGTACACAACAGTAAATTCCCGTGTGGTCTAGTGACGATCCCTAGAGAATTTAGACGCTGTCAGAGTCCGAGATGAGCAGACGGAGGCGGCGTAGAGGCATCTTGGTGCGACGTGGTGATACACTATCCACTACAGAGGACTCCGAAGATAAACTAACATCCAGTGGTGATTCAGCCGTGCCTGATGTGCTGGGCTGTAGATCGGAGCTAGAAGGCCTGTCTTCGTGAGATGATGGTGCGGAGCGAGAGTGGATGACGGCAGGGTTGACTGGCCTGGAAAAACTCTCAATGGTTGATTGACGCAGAGGACTACGATTTTGACGATTAATGATGCGTTGCCTGAAACCTCGCACTTCACTCGCCAATTCCAATGACCCCATCTCTATGTCGCAGTCCGGGTGTTCTAGGTAGTCAAGGACGAACTCCACATAGTGCCGGATTGTGCTCAGCCTGGGGATCGTTGGGGCAGTTGCAACCTGTGAGGAGTCCGCATCATTGTCGCTGTCCTCGTCAGAATCTTCCTGCTGGGTACTGGGACCAGCAACAGTATATGCGATCTCGGTATCAGACATGATCTGATACCCAGGATCGCCCTCGTCGTCATCCAACCACTCGCACACTTCGTCGACATCCACATCGTCTCCACCTGTACGAAGCCTTGCATGAAAGTCATCCACGTCAAAACCCAGAAAATCGTGCACCACGTCACTTCCATGAAGCAGGCGAGACCAACCATTTTCTAAAGTCTTGACAGAGACTTCATTCCATGCATTTGCCCAGTTGTAGATGGCAGACTTGAGGGTGTATCGGCGAAGGTTTTCGAGTGTTTTTTGTCCTCGCATGTCTTGTCCTTCCCTGCGATTGTCCTCGTCCTTGTACACAACCATCACCTCGTCCAAAAACTTCCGTCGGTATAGCCTCTTCGTTGCCACAATCACTCCCTGGTCCATTGGTTGGATGAGAGCAGTTGTGTTAGGTGGCAAAAACAGACACCTGATGCGACCATTCTCTGCCACCAACTCCTTGTCTGACGGATGCGCAGGTGCATTGTCAAGAATCAGGAGGGCCTTTACCTGGTCTCGTCGGATTTTCAGTGTCTCCGTCTGATAACGAATAACCTCCTTAACAAAGTGTTGGTGGAACCAATTCTTGAAGATCTTGGTTGTGAACCAAGCCTTCAGAGAATGATACCACACGACAGGAAGGGCATTCATTAACCCATGAAGGCACCTAGGCTGCTTTGCACGGCCTACAATAATGGGCTTGAGCCGGTGCATGCCGTTAACATTGTCACAGCACAAAGCAGACACACGTTGCTTCGAGAGCTTGGGGCCAGGTAAACGCTTCTCCGTCTCCTCAGCGAAAGTGTTTGTGGGTATTGAACGATAAAATAGGCCAGTTTCGTCAGCGTTGTAAACTTGACCTGCGAGTGAGGCCCTCCCTATCAATCAAGCCATTCACCTTCTGCCGAAACTGTTCTACTCCTTCGTCGTTAGCGTCCAGAGCTTCGCCATGGGTCTTACGGTTGGTAAGTCCGTGTCGTAACTTAAACGCGAAGAGCCAACCTTCAGATGCCTTGAAGTCTGGGGCGTCGTGCAGCCTTGCGAACTTTTCAGCAGCAGCTTTCAGCTCCGTTCCACGTACCAACACACCAGCAGCTCGTTGTTGTCGATACCAAATCAACGTGGAGCGGTCGATGTCTGCATACTTAGGAGTAAACATCACCTTCCTCTGCACGTTTCGTCTGGTCTTCGATGCGAAATCAGCTGTGTACTACTGTAGTTTGTCTTGGGACTTCTTGATATCAAACAAGGTGGAGTGAGGGAGGTTGAACTCACGTAAGATGCGCCCTGTTGGCCAGCCGGAGTCCACCTTGTCCAATATCTGCCTCTTCTTCTCCAGAGTCAGAACCACTTTCTTCCTCTTCTCAGGAGGCAGGGCCATCATCACACACACATGATGAAGATGGTGAAAAGCAGTATCAAGCACTGTAAGAGGTAGGGTATCACCACAAAAGCAATCACTTCGGCCGCCATTTTCGGAGTTGTTCACGAGGGAGGAGGGGAGTGGGTAATGGTGACTGATAGTGGCGCCACGAGTGTAAACAGAGCGGATCGGCGCACGCGGGAAATTCAAACTGACGCGGTCCCCAAAAACCGAAAATTAATCGATTTTTTTAGGATTTTTTTGCATTTTGGGGGTTGGGCAGCCCAGAATATCCGAATAGTGAGTATGTCCGAGTACTGGACGTCCGGATATTAGAGGGATTACTGTACTGGACAAGAGCTTGGTAGACTAGTGCAGAGTTTTGTAGATGTCTGTGAGCATCATGATTTCAGACGAAATGCAGAAAAGAGTGAAATTATGGCTACTAAGCGAGAAGGTGACTCCCAGTGTGATGTTACAGTGAATGGAGAGACTGGAACTGGTGAGAGTTCAAATACCTGGGTACAGTGATAACAATGAGAGGAAAATATGCAAAAGAAGTGGAAAGTAGAATGACACATGGAGGGAAAGTAGCTGGTGCTATGAAAGCCTTGATAAAAAACAGAGGCTGGAGTGTTGCAGCTGCATGAGGCTTACATGAAAGAGTGTTAGTGCCAACTTCAACATACGGGATGTGAGACTATAGTGTGGCATGAAAATGGAAAATCAAGAGCAAGGGCAGTGGAGATGGGACTGCTGAGGAATGTATGTGGAGTACAGACAGTGGATAGGATATGGAATAATGTGATTCGAGAAAGATACAGAGTGAGGATGTCTGCAGACACCAAAATCAAAGCGAGTGTACTGAGATGGTTTGGTCATGTGGAAGGAATGGATGACAACAAAGTGGTGAAAAATTTATATCTGAGCAAATCTGAAGAAGGAAGGAGGTGAGGAAGGCAAAGAAGAAGGTGGAAGGATATGGTGGATGAGTGTGTGAGGAAGAGAAGTATGGAAGTTGGTGAGGCTAAGCGACTGACAAGAGACCGAGCTGGCTGGATAAATTTTGTGTGGAGAAGCAAATAACCAGGGATTTGGCACCCCTTTTTAACATGACAGCATTTGGACTGACTCTATCAGATAGGTATATGTGAAGCTACAGAAAGTGGTGAAATTTTTTTGCCCTATCTGATGGAGCCAGAATTCCATGGGCTTGTATGATGAGTGAATGGAAGCATGGCCCACTGAACTGGGCAAACGTAGGCTGCCTGGACACTGCTACTCCTCAATCTGCCCTAGGGTGGGAAAGGAGGTCTGGATGATGATGGTGATGATGATGATGAATATCATCTTTGTGACTTGACTCATAATCCTTATCTTTGCTTACTGCACTCTCATGTTTCATGAATCTTTGACATACACTGAAACCTCGAGTAACGTGGCACTGGATAGCAGTTTTGAAGTTATGAAGTCACCCTATGACAAACCTTGAACAACATGGAGTTTGTCTCAAATTTACATGATTCATTCCCAGGCAGTGACATCACGTGCCCAGCTTGCTGTGATTGGCTACAGTACTCAGCTCCAATCATACACAGTCAACTCAACTCGACTCCCAAAATCCCACTCAGAGCTGCCATTTGGTAGGCCACTGTCTGCTAGCTCAGAAAAAAAACAAAAAAAATATGAGTCGATGACAAAGTCAGAATGCCATGATGTCAGTCCTCTGGGGAATCGGAAAAATTCTGAATATTCTTCTGAGCTTCTGTGTTGAGGCTGACTGCATACGGTAATAAACGTATATAAAGTACAGTATGATGTGCTTTGGCATATTTTCATTCATCACCATAACTGATATAATTTACAGGCAAACCTTGAGATACGTAACCCCTAGATGCAATACTCCGGCATAGTGATGGGGGTAGAAATACCGTCCTACCCTGCCAAACGATAACCAAACCCCGGTATAACAACGTTTTTTTTTTCTTTTTAAACTGATTTTGATTATATTTTAGAATTAATTATTGTGCTTAGGTTGATTTATAAACTATTTTTAGACTAAGATTAATGTGTTTTAGTCATAGGTGGGGTGAACATTGTCATTTTGGGGTACAGTTTACTAAGTTTGACTTTTTCCAGACATTTTTGATGATTTCCAGATTTTATTTTTGGGTTTAGGTGAGTTATAAACTGCTTTTTGGCTTAGTTTAGCTTGTTTTAAAACTATTTGGGGGTTTAGGTTAGCTAGGAACTTGTTTTTGGACTCATTTGGGTTTAGGACTTGGTTGGGGGGAATCCAAAGCTCAAAAATGTATCCCTATCCTCAAAAATGTATCCCTATCCTCAAAAATGTATCCCTATCCTTTACATGTTTAATTTGCCCTGAGATAGGACACCGCGCCTAGTGACGGGTTTTTACTTAACCAACTGCATCATTAAACTGGAAGTATACCTGTAGTGTGTGTGGGTGATGTGGCATTAACTGCTGAGGAGGAGGAGGCCATTCTAGGAGGCCATTCCTGCTGTACCATGGCAAAGTACAGTGCCCCTACCTGTGACATTATTTATGAAGCTGTGTCTGGACAGTCTACAAGTCGTTGCACACCATATCCTGGTAGATCCTATTGCTACTGACCTTTTATTTTCCAATATATACAACATCTGATGCTAGCTATTTATCTATCTATCTATTGCCAGACGCCATAGTCCCGTAAGGGGTGGCCATTTGACTTTGAGTTATTTGTTTTACGGGGAGGGGCACTAACCCTCCACCAACCCACTTGCTGACACGTAGGGAGCATGTATGGTTTGGTTATATGGTTACCACCCAGCGCTGTAAATGGTTTCTTGGCTTACTGGAAACCATTTGGCTTGTCACTCAATGTAAAGCCACCTGTAAAGAAAGAAAAAAAATAAGAAGTGACAGGAAAGATGGAAGATATAGGAAGAGAGGAGGGCAGGCACAGAAAAAGAATGATAAAGACTACGGAAGAAGTAAGCAGCACTACATCAAATGAGTGGATGATGGTCGCTACCACCTACCACTGCTGTATGATAATACACTGGCTTACTATGTACAATAATTCCTCATTTATCCGGACATAATAGAGCCAAAGGCATGTTCGGGCAGTGGCAACATCCAGATAATGACCACTATTCCCCTACTATACCCAGATCCTACCCATATCCAACTTCCAACCTATACCTAATCAATTTGTACAGTACCTATGATTAATTTGGCAGTGTTTTCCGGTTATTCAAGTATATTTGGACATCAAAACACATATAGGAATATCCAAAGTAATGCTAAACACAAAGAAAACCATGCAGAAAAACCACTGAAAACCAAAAAACATCCTACCTATACACTACTGTATGTACAGTACCTCTCCTTGTTTTGGCAGTGTTTTCCGGTCATTCTGCCACAATTTCACATCAAAACATATATAGGATTATCCACAATAATTTTCAACACCAAGAAAACCATTAAAAAAAAAATGAAAACCAAAAAACACCCTACCTATACACTACTGTATGTACATTACCCCTCCTTATTTTGGCACTGTTTTCAGGTCAATCTGCCATATTTAGACATCAAAACACACATAGGAATATCCAAAGTAATGCTAAACACCAATATAACCATGCAAAAAAAATAATGAAAACCAAAAAACACCCTACATATACACCGCTGTATGTACAATACGCCTCCTAATTTTAGAAGTTCTCTGGTCATTCTGCCATACTGAGACATCAAAACACACATAGGATTATCCATATTAATCCTAAACATAGAAAAAATGCATAAACAACAAAAATCCACAAAAAACCTGAAGACGGTTTGAAAATCATTTATTTGTGACGAGTGACCGCGGCTCAAAAAATATTCCATGGCCAAATATGCCAGCAGAAACTGGATACTGTATATTAGTATAAATGGTACACCATAACCTTTGCGGGTGTTCATACTATAAGATAAGCTAGTAAAAACACATAAAACTGATAAGTAAAAGTACAGAAATGGTGAGGGAATAAAGTGTTCAGGAGTAAAACTTACCTTCATATAATTTCCTAGTGCAAAATTCTTCCAGCACCATCAAAGAGTTAAGCATATGTTTAGATGAAGAATTTCATGAGCTTTCTCGTGGATTTTGTAGAATTTCGATAGGACCAATAGCAGTTGAATAAATTGCAAAAAAAATTAAAAACTCACGAGTCAGTGTATCACCACACAGAAGCGTAGGGACTGTGGAAGTGATAGGGTAGACGGGAGGGTATGGAGGTGGGACAGGAGGTGGGGGAGAAGCATGGCTGTGGACATGATTTTTACCCTTCTGTCACGAGGCGGATGGGTACTTTTACCGTATATTTACTCGATGCTTGAGGTCTGGTATATGCCGAGTGGACATGAGGAAACACAACTCAGAGTGGTCGGGTTACCTTGAACATTCGGTAGAGAGGCAGACGGCTGCTGTCACTGAACATGTACTCGTGGCTTGCGGTCTGTACCGCAATGTCAGTGGCAGTTAGGAAAAACTTAGCACAGTGGCCGTGTGACTGTGGACTTTCGGTGGGGATGCGTACGGACATTTTGACACTGCTTGCGGGTTACAGTTGTAATAATCGGATGCTGAAGATCCATTAGGAGTGACTGGATGAGTGCAACCATTCAGTACAGGGGTGGATGGATACTTTAGCTCTGGTTACGAGTTACGGCCTACTTACTGCTCACGGCTCGAGCCCAGCGGCCATGATACCGAAAGTTTGAACATGTTGGCTGGCCGGCTGAAGTTCTCAGGGACTTTTACAACCAGATAACAGCAAGCAAATTCGGATAATGGTCTAAAAGAACCAAGGTCCAGCATCCGGATAATGAACAAGTCCGGATAAATGAGGGACTACAGTACTGTATGTGTTTCCTCTGCATCATCTGGTTACAGCACATTTTCTGCTTCAAATGTCAAGTGGTAACTAATGGCCCCAGTACACGGACAATCCCAAATGCGTGATTGCCGTGAATTATGTACATAATGCTTTAATATCCACACCACCCATTGTACTACAACCCCTCCAAAATCCGACATAAGAGAGCCCAAGTAATGTCCGGGACTTGGTCTTGTCCGGGACTTGTGCAAAATGCCCCTGGACAGGTAATTATAGGCCCCCAACCCAACCTAACTTTGAAAGCCATCTAAATAACTCCCTACAGGACATACACAGCCCCTATTTAAGACCCTATTCACACAAATAATGGACAGAAACCATCAAATAAATGAAAAGGAACCAGAGAATGAGAAATTTGAAGTAAGTAAGGAAAATATTTATCAGTGTACAGGATACTTACTAAATGTCCGTGGCCATCGCAAAGATTAACCCGCATCCTCTCAGGATCTGACGGTGGTGAGGGTGCACTTGAAGCACGTACAGTATTTCAGTGTTGCACTGCACTTAATCTTTGCACTGTGAACTGTAATTTTTTAATACTGCACATTCTGTTCTTAATTGTGCTGCACTTAATCCTTTGCACTGTGAATTATAATTTTTTAACAATGCACATTCTGGTGTTTACACTTGCGCTGCACTTGAAACACGCCAGTGTTGCATTCTGCACTTAATCCTTTTCTTAACACTGCACAACACTGTAAATTCCCATGTAGTCTAGGTAGGCAGGAAATGGGGAGGATGCAGGGGCACTCCAGTAGACGTCGCCAGAACTACCGCCAAATCACAACTGTCTGTCACAGCATGGCAAATTTAAAGAGCAGGGATGAACACATATCAGCTTGTGTGTGTGTGTGTGTGTGTGTGTGTGTGTGTGTGTGTGTGTGTGTGTGTCCCAGATCATTTCGAATGTTCTCCCAGATGGCCTTTTGTCCGGATATGTAAGGGAGTATCCGAGACAGACTAATGGACCCAAGCCCAAAATATCCGGAACTTGGGGTGACTGGGTCTTGGTCATCCGGGTCTTAGAGAGGTTACTGTAATAGCTTAATATATTGCACCATGTACGGTATGTCATGCTAAGACTATGTGAACACTTACAGGAGGTATAAACTAATCTCTCTACTATCCGGATGACCACTATCCGGTTACCTCACTATTCGGCCATCATGGGCTGATGGCCGAAACCCCCAAAATGGGGGGGGGGGGGGCGATTTTTTTCCGACCGCGTCAGTTTGAATTTCCCGCGCATGCCGACCAGCTCCCTTCCCGCTCTATCCCCCTCCTCCTAGTTCTGTCTCAACTCCCGTGAACGGTGGACGGCTGTCCGATCGTTTACGGTATTTTCGTTCTTGTTTAAATAATCAAGTCACAGTGCTAAGGATTAATTATAGTTAAACACTGGATTACTGGACATGCTTTAAGAGCAATTATGACCACTGTAAAAACCTTAGAGGTGGGGGTAAACAAGGAGTAAACAACAATCATGGACATGTAAGTAAACATTGTCAACTGCTAAATATTTTCCATAATCACTTCTAAATTCTCATTCTCTGGTTACATTTTATTTACTTCATGCTTTGTGTCCCATATTTGAGTGCACAGGCTGTGAAAAGGTGATTTTCTCAGTAATAATCATGTCTCTTCCTTACAATCATTATGTAGTCAGCTGCCAAACACCCCTGCCTTACTCACATCAAAATCATCATTTTTGGGTTAAAATTCGATTAATTCATGCTTTGTGCCAATTATTTATGTGAATAGGGTCTTAAATAAGTGCTATGCATGTCCGGTAGGGAGGTAGGTAGGTGGTTTTCTGATTTAGGTTAGGTTAGGTTAGGTTAAGTTAGGGTCAAGAATGACCAGTGCTGTTGGTGAACAGTGAACACCTTTGCCATACCTAACTCTTTTTCTGATAATGTAATTATTTGATGCTTTGTATCCCATATTTTAGTGCATAAGATGAGAAATGATGATTTTCATAGTGACTGCCATGTCCAATACTTACTTACATTAACCTGCCAACTCGTGAACACCCCTGCCTTACCTCAAATTCATCATTTTTGGGTTAAAATTCGATTAATTCATGCTTTGTGCCAATTATTTATGTGAATAGGGTCTTAAATAAGTGCTATGCATGTCTGGTAGGGAGGTAGGTAGGTGGTTTTCTGATTTAGGTTAGGTTAGGTTAGGGTCAAGAATGTCCGGTGCAGTTGGTGAACAGTGAACACCTTTGCCATACCTAACTCTTTTCCTGGTAACAATTTATTTATATGATGCTTTGTATCCCATATTTTAGTGCATAAGATGTGAGAAATGATCATTTTCATAGTGACTGCCATGTCCGATACTTATTTACACTAAAATGCCAACTCATGAACAACTATGCCTTACTTACCTCAAAATCATCATTTTTGGGTTAAAATTCAATGAATTCACGCTTTGTGTCCATTATTTAATGCATACGGTGTGAGAAAGGGTGATTTTCATAGTGATTTCCATGTCTGATACTTACACTTGCTGGCAAGTTGTGAGCACCTATGCCTTACTCACCTCTAAATCATCATTTTTTGGTTAAAATTCAGTTAATTCATGCTTTATGTGCATTATTTATGTGAAAGGGGACTTAAATAAGTGCTATGCATGTCCGGTAGGGAGGTGGTTTTTTGATTTAGGTTAGGTTAGGTTAGGTTAGGTTAGGTTAGGTTAGGGTCATGAATGACCAGTGCTGGAGCTTCAGAGCCACTATCCGGACAAGACCACTTTCCGGTCATGCCTTTGCCTCTATTACGTCGTATAGTGGAGGCATTACTAATATTTTTGCTTCTTAGGCACACAAGCCTGACTTTCCCAGCATTTGTCTGTCACGATTATGTATTGAATTATGTTATTAACATAATGTATCAAACCACTTCCAACAGTAATTCATCATCATCATCCTGACCTCTCCCACCCTAGGGTATGGAGTAGCAAAGTCCAAACAGCCTAAGTTTGCCCAGTTCAATGGGCCACGCTTCCATTCACTCATCATTCAAGCCCATGGAATCCTGGCTCCATCAGATAGCCCCCCAAAATTTCATCACATTCTACAGCTTCACATATAGGCTACCTATCTGACAGGGTCAATCCGACGCTGTCACATTAAAAAGGGGTGCCAAATCCCTGGTTATGCACTTCCCCACACAAAAGTAACCCAGTCAGCTTGGTCTCTTGTCAGTTAGCCTCACCAACTTTCATACCTCTCTTCCTCACACACTCATCCATCATATCCCTCCACCCTCTTCTTTGCCCACCTCACCTCCTCCCTCCTTCAAAGTTGCTCAGATATATTTTTTTCACCACTCAATTGTCATCCATCTCTCCACATTACCAAACCACCTCAGTACACTCTCTTTGATTATGGTCTCCACAGACTTCCTCACTCCGCAGTAATTACATTATAATACTTACTAGGACACCGACTAGTCTCTCAATAAACGGCAAGGGAAGAAATCAGTACAACTTTATACAGTAATCCCTGTTAGACCCGGATGCCCCAGACCCGGACACCCCAGGTCCTGGACATTTTGGGCTTAGGTCCATTAGTCCAAGTCTTGGATAATTCCCTAAGATATACGGACATCTGGGACACCAAAATGGCCCAAAAATGTCAAAATGCAAAAAAAAGCCGATATGTGTTCACCCCTACTCTAAATTTGCCACGCGATGATAAACAGCTGTGTTTTGGCGCATAGTTCCATCAACATCCGCTAGAGTGCCTCTGCATCCTCCCCATATTCTGCCTACCTACCATCGTGACTGCACACTCATCGCCAAGGCTGCCCATGTGCTAGATTTTGTGGTGGTGCCCTACCTGCTGCAAGCCCTGCTGTTCCTCTGCTGCCTCTTACTTGTGTTTGTGATAATGGCCTCACCACCCGAGAAGAGGAAGCAGTGGTTCTGATTATGAAGAAGAAGAGGGAGATATTAGAGAAGGTGGACGCGGCATGGTTGACGTTCTGCATCCTCCGTGAATTCAACCTGGCCTGCTCTACCTTGTTTGACATCAAGATATCCCGGGACAAACTAACCCAGTACACGGCAGACTTTGCATCGAAGATCAAATGAAATGTGCAGAGGAAGATTATGTACCCTCCCACATTTGCGGAAGTCGACCGCTCCACGTTGACTTGGTATCATCAAAACGTGCTGCTGGTGTGCTGCTGTGTGGCATGGAGCTGAAGGCTGCCGCTGAGAAGTTCGCAAGACTACATGACCTCCCATAAGTCAAGTGAATCCAAAGTGATATCACATGTGATAGATGCTTTATACATAAAATGATCAGAAAAATTAAGCTGCCCAGTGGTTTGCTGAGAAGGACAGAGACTAGAGGGTTTTCACAGAATACAAAAAATTACTAAAGTGCTTGGGTCTCCATGGGAAGGGAGGGAAAGAATACATACCCAGGCCCAATATCCCTGCTTGTAAGAGGAAACTAAAAGGGGCCATTTTGTCTCCCGTCTTTCTTTCCTTACTGTCCTCTTCTGTCCTACTCCTTAATGGTTGAATGTTTCTTATAGTCTTCATTTTCTCACTACTTCTACTTTGCTATGCAGCCATATTATGAACTGGTGATAATTTTCCATTATACCTAACTTCCTAAAGTGCTTGGAGCAATGGATGGAACCCTCATACCAATTAAGGCCCCAGATCACAAAGAACATGTATCTGTAAGTTGCAAAAGGTTCCATTCACAGGATGTGCAAGTTGTTCATGACAGAAACTAAATGATAATGAGCTGTAATTGCAGATATCTTGGTAGCACTCATGCTGCTTATATCTGGGCTAATTCTAATCTCTACCAGAGATTTGAACCAAGGTGTCTATGGGGACAGTTTTCTGCTAGGTACCTGTGGTTGCTGTGAAGTCAGACAATGGTTAGGTAAAACATGGCAAACATAAGTTCCCATTCATATTGCTATTTTGTTTCTTTACTCCTAAACCCTTTCATCTTACCAGTGTTTTAAAGGTTGTGTGGGTGTAAAGCTCTTCATCACTAATATTGGGACGTCTTTTCATCGCACCCGACATTGTTTTCAATTAATTACCGGTACTTCACATGCTTATCCTTGACTACTGTGTAAATGTTACCGGCAATGTGTGAAAATAAGTACTGTATAGAATGCAGAGATATTCTATAGAATGTCTAGCATTTTTTGGCAAAGTATGAATTATGCTTATTTCATTCTTATATATTTTACCAAGGGATTTTAATAGAATGCTTAGGTATTCTGTAGAATCTATAGCATTTTTATGACAAAGTATAATAATGAACAACAGGGAGTTAGGCTAGGATAATCTAGGTTAAGTTTGGTTAGGCAAGGATAGGTTAATTTAGAAGAACGCAGTGCTAAGCGTTTACCTAAATTAACCCAACCTAACCTACCCTCATTGAACTTAAACTTAGCCTAGACTATCACAGCCCAACCTAACCACAGCCTAAATTAACCTGACATAAATGAAATGACTGATTTCACAGTCTGCCTGTTTGTTGCATTTTGGTCATGTCTCACACTGCCTAAAACAAACTCGGTAATCTACAGAAGGAAATGTGTAAAGATGATTTTATCTTATACCTTGTCCTGAAGTTTTAGGTACTACAAACATAGTTTACCTAGGTATTCTATACAATGATGGGTTTCCCACTTTGGCGGTAACATAAACACTCGCTGTCGCCTCTCACACCCAGCTGATTCATGATGCTGTGTGATTGGCCCAGTGTTTCTGTGTTCTGCCATCTGATTGGTTGACAGGGTCTCAGCTGATGCAGTAGATTTCCCCCAAAACATTCCCTACAGTTAAGGCTAGCCTTAGCTGAGGCCAATGCACAAAACTTAAGCCAGCCACGAGACAAGGCAATGGGTCATCGTGCATGGGCCATAGAGGCAGCCGTAGGGCCACCTTTAATATTTCATATAACGCCAGCCTTACGGCTGCCTTCCGATGGAGTTTTGTGCATACTGGCCCAGTTGTTCACTGACTTTGGAGGGGGTGCAGACGAGTGTGATGGGACAGTGTGAGGAAGGTAACGTGCAGTCTTTGTTGGGTCTGGGTATAGTGATGATGGTCCCACGCTTCCAGATGTTGGGTATTGTGCTGTGTGAAGGTATGGTGTTTGTTGTTGTGATGGCAACCTATGACTGCGTAGTGCTGCAGAGTAAGAGGCGACTAAAAGGACTGGTGATGGGTTAGTGCCCCACCCCGTAAAACAACTAACTAAAAATACAAAAAGCCTCGGACCAGGACTGACCAAAAGTTGACGAAAAAGGACCAGACAAAGGACGTGGTAAAGATTGCAACATGGAATATAAGGGGTATGAATGATAAGGTGAAAGAGAGAGAAATTGTACAGGTGATTGAGAGTGCAAAAGTGGATATACAGTAAACCCTTCACAAGTCGAACTATATGGGGCTCTACCCCAGTTCGAATTACCGAATTTTCCGTCTTACCAAATTTTCACCCCCCAGAATTGCCAAAACAATACCTATTACTTGTCCTTTCAACACTAAATTAAAGGAGTGTATAGCCTATAAATAAATAAGTTATGACAAAAAACAATTTAGTGCATTTAATATACATTTAACCCCTTCATTGCTGGGTGTATTTTCATTTTGTTCTTGCTGCCACCAGACGATTTTAGTCAGTGTAGGTTGGATCTGTGGAAGTGCACAAGGTTGGTACAGCCTTTGTTAGCCCCTTCATTACGTTAGTCCAGTTCTGAGTGCCATAAAAGCGGCTGGAGGAAGCGTAAATAAAGTAGAAATAGATATCACGGGACTGAAGTGGTTAACTGGTAGAAAATCATTCATAGAGGCAGTACACACCTGTCGGCAGCATGTGTTGGAGATGGATTTTCACCCCCCAAATTGCAAAAACAGTACTTAATACTTGTCTTTTCAACACTAAAGTAAAGGAGCATATACAGTGTATAAATGAATAAAGAAAGAAAGAAAAAAAAAGAATTCAGTGCACGTAATTTGCATTTCGTTAGAGGCAGCAGATTTAGCCGGCAGTTTGTTTTGGAGACGGAGGTGGTGGAGGTGGCTGAGTTCACACTTTAACGTAAATTCTAAACAGTACCCATATTTATTTCACTCTACATTAAGAAATAAACTTAAATGTAATCAGTAGGATGGAAGTGGTGGAAGCAATGAAGAAAGTTAAATTGGCGAAAGCCCCAGGAACTGATGGAGTGTGTGGTGAAATGCTGAAGCATGGGGGAGAGATAGTAATAAAATGGATGTGGAAGGTGTGCAGATTGGCATGGGAGGAGGGTAGAGTCCCGGAGGATTGGAAGTCAGGTATAATTATTCCTCTATATAAAGGAATAGGGGAAAAAGCAGTGTGTGGCAATCATAAGGGCATTTGCCTTCTCAGTGTAAAAGGAAAAGTATATGGTAAGATACTTATTGACAGAGTCAGAGAAATTACAGAGGAATTAGTTGGAGAAGAACAAGGAGGTTTTAGAAAGGGAAGAGGTTGTATAGACCAGATATTCATTCTTAGATCCTTAGTGGAAAAGTTTCTAGAGAAGGGCAAGAAGTTGTATGCAGCCTTCATGGATCTGGAGAAAGCATATGACAGGGTGGATAGACAGGGATTGTGGAAGATATTACGAATATATGGAGTGGATGGGAAATTGTTGAAGGCAGTGAAGAGTATGTATGAGGGTGCTAAGGCTGCAGTGTGTGGGGATGGCAAACTGAGTGAATCTTTCCATTTGAAGGTTGGATTGAAACAAGGATGCGTCATGTCTCCATGGTTGTTCAATCTGTACATGGATGGAGTTATAAAAGAGATACAAGGTCGGACAGTGGATGTTGGAGCGGCCCTAGTGAGAGAGGGCAGTGTTTGGAAACTCCCTGTACTGTTGTTTGCAGATGATACTGTGTTGTTGAGCTCCCTGTACTGTTGTTTGCAGATGATACTGTGTTGTTGAGTGAAGACGAAAGGGAGCTGCAAGGCTTGGTACATGAGTTTGGGAGAGTGTGTAACAAACGGAATCTAAAGGTGAATGTAGGGAAGAGTAAAGTGATGGTCTTCGAGAGAAGTGAAGCCAGTGAATGTACAGTGAGACTGGATGGGAAGGATATGGAGAATGTTAGTGCATTTAAGTACTTGAGTAGTGTGATGCGTAAGGATGGAAGTCTGGAGGGTGAAGTGCTCGAAAGTGTGCAGCATGGAAGGAAAGTTGCTGGTTCGTTGAAAGCAGTGATAAGAAACAGGGAGGTGAGCATGGAAGTGAAAAGGTTGTTACATGACAGTACTGTGATACCAACTCTAACATATGAAAGTGAAGCTTGGACCCTGTTGGAAGGACAGAAGTCAAGAGAGAGAGCAGTGGAAATGAGTTATTTGAGAGGAGCATGTGGAGTCACATGGAGAGACAGACTAACGAATAAGGAAGTGAAGGAGCGTTGTTGTGTGGTTGTGGACATGATAGGAAGCGTTAGGAGAAACATGTTAAGGTGGTTGGGCATGTGGAGAGGATGGAGAGTGAAAGACTGACGAGGAGAGTGTATGTGAATGAGGTGGAGGGGGCAAGAGGGAGGGGGAGGCAGAGGATGAGATGGAGGGATGGAGAGAAGTATATGAGAGAGGGGGGTGTGAGTTTGGAGCAGGGTAATGAAATGGCGGGGGACAGAGCAACATGGAGGCGATTTGTTTGTGGCCACCCCGTGCGGGATTGAGGCGTCTGGCAATAGACAGATAGATAGTAATCACTATAATAGACTGCAATGTAACACTTGCAGTAATAATAGTACTGAATTTTAATCACGATCACTCAACGTTAAACTAAGTCACACGCACTTTTTTTTTTTTTTTTTTTTTAGCTTCATTCCTTTATGACAGAGGTGCCAGTATCATCTTTTTTAAGCTTTGAACATTCCATGGCAAGGCAGAAGGCAAAAGGAGAGCACTGCTCAGGACTAGACAACAGTAAGAATGGTGCAACTACCATCTCCAAAAGCAAGCAGCAGACTGGCACCACATGTCCACCTGGCGCCATTTGCCCCCCTACCTACGCATTTCGGCCTACTTGTATACGTGGTCTCGGCCTGAGTTCGTCTAACTGAAGATTTCGTCTTCTAAAAGTTTGACTTGTGAAGGGCTTACTGTATGTGGAATAAATGAAACTAAATGGCGAGGTGAGAGTGTGAGAGAATAGGAGTATGGATGGGGTCTAAGTGCATGAGTAGGTGAGAATGAGAGGGCAAAACAAGGAGTGTGTATTGCAGTGAGCAACAAGTGGAATGAGAATGTACGAGAGTATGGATCAGTTGGGTCAAGGATTGTGTGGGTAAGAGTGAAAATTGGACTACAAATGTGGGCAATTGTGTGCATGTATGCGCCAATGCAAGATTGTGAAAGTAGAGTGAGAGAAGAGTTCTGGACAAATGTGGAAGCCTGCTTGGAAAAGTTTGAAAGGAATGAGAGAGTGTTTCTGACTGGAGATATGAATGGAAAAGTAGGGAATGAGAAGGTGGATGGAGTGGTTGGTGAGTAGGGTGTGCCTGCAGAGATGGGTGAGAATGGCAGTGCTATAGTGGACATTTGTGCTGGGAGGGGGTTGGTGTTATCTATTACCCACTTCAGGCACAAAATGATCCATAGGTATACATGGCGAGTGGTGAGAAGGGTGGACGGTGGAATGAATGAACAGAAGGCAATGACTGACTATGTGTGTGTGGATGAAAGGATGAGAAGACGTATAATGGATGCAAGAGTATACAGAGGTTGGGAGAGTGGACTTTCTGACCAACACTTGGTGGTGGCCAGAATCAGAATCCAAACAAGATGGAGGAAGAGAAGTGAAGGACAGGAGGAAGTATTTCTTACAAGGAGGGTAGAAAAGTTACAAGAGGATGGAATAAAGGCTGAATATAAAAGGGAAGTGGAGGAGTGATTGGGTAAATACAGACTAGAGCAGATGGGGGAAGTGGAAGGTGTGTGCAAGATATTCACAGAAGAAATCTGTGCAGCATGTGAGGTGGTGTGTGGGGTGAAGAGAAGATGAAAGGGGGTTCAGGGAACAGCATGGTGGACTGAAGAGGTGAGAGAGGCTGTGGCACAAAAGAAGAAAGCATATAATGAGTGGATGAGGAACAGGGGCGTCGAAGAAGCTGACAGATGGACGAGAGATTTATATGTACAGAGAGGGAGAGAGGTGAAAAGATTAGTAAAAGAGAGTAAGAAGTGAGTGGATGAGGAATTTGGAAGGAATTTGAGTGCAAAGTGGAGGGAATGTAAGAAAATGTTCTAGAAGGAGGTAAAGAGAGCTAGACAGGATGCCAACGAAGTCAGTGGGGGTGTGAAAGATAAAAATGGTACATTACTAGTGGAAAAGGGATAAAAAGTAAACAGATGGAGAGAACACTTTAATGAACTGTTGAACCTAGAGAATGAAAGTAATGCAAGTATAAGTGGCTGGGGAATGGCGGGGAGAAGGAGGGTTGTGAGAAGAGAGGAAGACGTCAGCAGGATGGAAGTGGTGAAAGCAATGAAGAAAGTTAAAATGGGGAAAGCCCCAGGAATTGATGGAGTGTGTGGTGAAATGCTGAAGCATGGGGGAGAGATAGTAATAGAATGGATGTGGAAGGTGTGCAGATTGGCATGGGAGGAGGGTAGAGTCCCGGAGGATTGGAAGTCAGGTATAATTATTCCTCTGTACAAAGGAAAAGGAGAAAAAGCAGTGTGTGGTAATCATAGAGGTATTTGCCTTCTCAGTGTAATAGGAAAAGTATATGGTAAGATACTTATTGACAGAGTTAGTGAAATAACAGGGGAATTAGTTGGAGAAGAACAGGGAGGCTTTAGGAAGGGAAGAGGTTGTGTAGACCAGATATTCATTCTTAGATCCTTAGTGAAAAAGTTTCTAGAGAAGGGAAAGAAGTTGTATGCAGCCTTCATGGATCTGGAGAAAGCATTTGACAGGGTGGATAGACAAGGATTGTGGAAAGTACTATATTAAGAATATATGGAGTGGATGGGAAGTTGTTGAAGGCAGTGAAGAATATGTATGAGGGTGCTAAGGCTGCAGTGCGTGTGGATGGCAAACTGAGTGAATCTTTCCATTTGAAGTTTGGATTGAAACAAGGATGTGTCATGTCTCCATGGTTGTTCAATCTGTACATGGATAAGGTTAT